>JBBPNA010000179.1:0-50937 GCA_038090555.1 Boletus subcaerulescens | reverse complement strand
TTCACGTCCACCCACTGGGTCCCTCGATATCCATCGATAACGTAGAAGTGACTGGAGCGGTTCCCCCGATACTACCACCGAACGAGCAAGTGTTCACTTATGTTTGGTGTCGACCATTGTCCGAGCTACAACCGAAGCTATGGTCGTTCAAGGAGTTCATCGAGGAGAGTGCATGGAAATGGGTTGGCGCTGCGTCTCGAGACAGGGAGGACTACACAGAGGTTGACAGACAACGTGATGTCTAGCTATTTGTCATCATCATTCTCCGCCGGACCGCCGGTAGTTGCAAAACTTTGCCAGATCATGAATTACATGCGGCCACTGCGAGGCATGTTGCTGTATCCCTCATTCCACTATTTCAGTGGACGTACTTGCTGTATCTTTCGAGTCCACAGATTTCGCCCATCGTCCTTACGGTCCATATATTTCTCATGACGTTGGGGAATCTCGAGGCTTCGTCTCATGTCCAGCACACATTTATGCCACCATCATCATCCAGATGCACACAGTGCAACGCCAGGCAGAAAGAGGACACAAGGAACCTCGTCGTATGCATTGACGGTGCGTCTGACCAATTCGGTCACAATGTAAACATTCATTGTCTTTGCAATGTCTTGTTCTCGCTGACGACTATGGTCAGAACACCAATGTGGTGAAATTATTCGCCAAGGTCGATCTGGAATCGATCCACCCAGAACAATTCGCATATTATGCTAGTGGAATTGGCACAGGCCCGAAACCGATACCTATTTTCGGTCGAATGCAGACAGCAGTTTATGACAAACTTCACATTACAGTTGTACAGTTTGTACTCCACTCTAGATCGTCCACTTTGAGATTGAATGAAATATGTATTGACAGGAATATGGAGGAAACTGTCAAAGATGCATATGGCTGGCTAGCACAAATGTATCGAGAAGGGGACCAGATATACCTTTTTGGTAGGTTTCGTTTTTGTCTCATAGTTCTTGCATTCCACAACTGCCTTAAAGGTTTCTCTCGAGGCGCATACCAAGTGCGGGTGCTTGCGGGAATGATACACGAGGTGCGACCTAGAGGCTACTCATCGTGTTGTCCTGAACACGTGTCCTAGGTCGGCTTGATGAAGGAGGTGACGACGGAGGACCAGATTGGGAAGTGAGTAACTGTGACGTCGCTTGCGCAAACTCGACGAACTTCTCGGCAGGGCTTATAATTACTATGAAGCAATCCGTTCAGGAAAGCCGACGGTAAGGCCAAGCGCAATGGAATTCAAGAAGATGTTTTCCTGGATGGATCTAAAAGTACACTTCATCGGAGTGTGGTAATGTCACCAGTTTCATGCCCGGTGGGTCGGATGATGCTCATAACCGATATTGGTCAGGGACACCGTTTCCTCCGCGGGCGTTATAGGAGGTGATGTCCTTTCGATGTCCTCATCCGCGGAACATGCTTGTCATTTCCGACATGCACTTGCCCTCGACGAGTGTCGGGTCAAATTCATGCCAGAGTACTTCTACGAAATAAACTCTCAAACGTGCGTTGGAAGATCCAAGTACACTACCATCTCTCGCGACGTTGAACAAGCAAGTTCCGCAAACGATCGGTGCCAGTCCAGCCAGGGTGATGGTAGTACCGATCTCTTAGAGAACAAGAAGAGTCCCGATATCAAGGAAGTCTGGTTTGCCGGCAGTCATTCAGACGTGTGGGTACGCCGCCACAACACACTGATGATGCTAATTTGCTTTGCAGAGGTGGTAAGAGCAGTCCCGGAGAGTTTCGTAATGCTGGGCACGTCTCGCTGCTATGGATGCGTCGTGAAGCGTCTGCCAATGGTCTCGTATTGAAGCCGACTGATTTAGTCTGGCTCCCAGACGATCTCGATTCTGGTATCAGTGACTCAATGAGCTCTATTTGGCAAGTCGTCGAATATTTGCCCATCAAGCATCAAATATCCTTTAGTGGTGCTGGTGAACGTGCTGTTCGGTGATATTCGTGACGTCTTACTGGTTTGTGGTGCTGATATCGCACTTGGAAGGTTGCATCGGCCTCGGCCACGTCGTATCATACCCGGCCAAAAGGTCCATGCTTCCATTTTGTACGCAAATACCTACAAGTCAAAAGCCACGTTAGGAGAGGGTTTCGACATACCTATCATACACTCTGGACTCGATGGTATGGAATTGAAAAATTCAATTTGGGAGACGGGGATGTTCGACGATACTGCGGCACAAGAGTTGGTGACCTCCCTGGGTAGTCCGCAGGGGGTTGCACCAATAGATCTCGACAGGTTGTTGTTCATGCTGCGGCTCAGTATGTTTTTCGATTTTCCTGACAGTATACATTTTACGCGCTTTTAGAGGAGGGCAAACGATGCGTCAGGGAAGTAGCTGACTGGCAAGCCAAGTTCATGAGAGTTATTACGGACCGTCACTATGCACCACTCGTTAGGCTTGTCGCGCTCGTCGCTTATCACGAAGCTTGTGAGTCTCTTATCCTTATCACTAACTCTTGTGTTGTAACGTGTATAATTTCTCGTCGCAGCTTGCGATCCGCACCCAAAGGGCTGTGTGCCGTCTCCCATTAAACTTTCACAGGATATATTCCTTGACGCGGAGGAATGTCTGATGGGCATTCTGGCCGCGCACAGGTATCAAGATGGTCCCAGGATGTTTGCTCTTCTGAGGCCCCTGATGAAGCACCAGATTTTCCGGGAGCGCATCCTCTCCCCAAAAATCGTGGAAGCAGTCGTGAAGTTTATCGATACGATCATCCAGCAACCTATAGGGAGTTTTGGACAGGCGATGGAGTCCTTGGATTACCTGTTACAGTGCGGTTCGTTGGCGATTATCATACATCTAGTAGTTCACTCATGATTCCTTAGAGGACACTCGCCAAGTTCTTATTGAGAACCTCGGGGCCAGGTCACCAAATTCCAACGTATCCAGGCTGTCACATATCTTGAAGGTCGACGGTGGGCCGACACATATAATCGGGTCAGAGCCGCATGGTGACACGCCATTCTTTTTAGGCTCGGACCTTCTACCTGCTGCTTTGCACATGATGTTGACCCTCGCACGAATTCCGGAAGGTAAGTATCCGCTGCTCACCCATGACAAATCAGTGGTAATGCGGTGACAGCAAGAGATGTGTGTTCTGCAGTGAAGCCTAGGATCAAGAAGTTGGCGAGTAAAGACGATGGACCAGTTGGTCGCCTCGCAGTTGAAATATTGCTGGTTCTAGATGACTCGAGTAGGCAGAATGTTGTTCGACTTCCGTTCTCTTTTTCATGATTCAGCAGATGGCAAAGGTCGCACTATCGGCCCTGGGCAACAGACCTTGTCTCACCTCTTCGGGCTTGGTGAGTGACGTTCGTCGTTGGTTTCAAACATATTTCCATCTGACATCCTCCGTATCAGACGCAAAGGAACTCAACGATCCACAGAAAAAGCTCATTGGAGAACTGAAAAAGGCCGTTGGGAGGGGGAATGTCCGGGAGCGTACCGCTGCTACGATGACGCTCTTGCAGCTATGCGAGAGTGAGTCTCATATCAATGAGCTACAGACACGAACTCATATTTCATCAGCTGCGACCATCCGCACTTATCTCCGTGATATTAACATGCAGGACGTGTTCGTCAGGCAGATGCGACGTAAGGACAGCGCGCTACTTGCCGCATACGCGCTGGCTGTCTGTTTGAAATACAGTGAGTGGCGGCGTGGCCTGTTGTCAGGGTCGTGTAGCCGAATGTTACGCTAGGTGACATGGAGGTCATCAAAGACAATGGAGAACTCCCGAAGCACATCGTCCGCATGTTAATCTTGGACTACTTCGACGATGCTGTCGGCGAAGTCGAAGGATTCCAGGTTTTCGGAGACTTGATGCAACACGGTAATGGACTATGACTGTCGTTCTGGACGATCTGGCTCCGCATGCTGATTTACCTGAGTTAGCTGACCTGCGGAAAAAGGTCGCTGAGGGGCCCGACATCATCCATGTTCTGGAGGCGAAGCTGGGAAAGGGCAAGCCGAAGGAGATCCGGACAAGTCTGATTTGCTTGGATATCTTCCAGTCCTTGGGTATGAAGTGGGAATGACGATATCAGTTCTCCGTAGCTGAGGCACTTGCTAGACCCGCACAGTCCTCGAACTTCCGAGCTTGTCGACAAGAGCCTGCAAAATCTAAAGAATGGAGAATGGAATGCTCAAAAAGCAGGGGTCACGATCCTTTATGCGTTGGCGCAGACGGGTATGCATTCATGAGCCATCTTCAGCCCTTTAACTGAAGTTCTGTGACTTCAGAACACGGTGTGGCGGCTATCAGCCCCCGTATACACGAAATCGTCGAGATGCTTCTTCCGGCCGGTTATCTGCTGATCCAGCCGACACAGGCAGCTCCGGGCAGCCGAACGTCCCTTAGTGAAGAGGAAGCGCAAACCGTGTCTGCGGACACTTTTTCAATTACCTCACATGACGCGCCGCCCAGGCAGCCTTCATGGATGATAGGACCTGCATGTGCACTTCGTATCTTGGCGCAGAACGGCAAGCTTTTTGCGCCGTCTTGGAAGGTCGTTGGAACTGATGTGACATATTACTCTAGAGACGTTACGGGACCGTATGCGCGGGATGATCCAGTACGGCTCTTTGAAAGATTTATTTCTGTCTGGAGCGCTCGTCGACAACAAAGATACGTCAGTGTGGCGCGTTCGGACTCCAAACCGAGGTAATCTGCTGCCTTCGTACGTGGATGCGAAACTGCTGACACATATACTGTTACTGATCGTTTCAGCCAATGTGATCAACATGTTCTACAAGATGATCATGGCCGTCGACGACGGACCCTTTGAACAAGGTCTCATGTCGCTGGAAGATGCCATGCCGCCCCACATTCGGCATTGGAACCGCCTTGTGACGCTGCTCCGAAATCGATCAGAGGCTGTGGTAATTGTCCTCTCGGCTCTGCTCGGCGTCCCAGTACTGGTGGTCCTCGCTGCGGTCGTGTACACGCCGATTTATGCATCTGCCCGGATGTACAAGTGCGTGTTGGGGAGCCACCTTGTGAGCGTGGTGATGACTGAAATGACGTACGTGTAGTTTCTTCAGACGGGTGGTATCGCGCTATCGGGATAGACGTGCCTTGCGGAGTCTCGCTGACGAGGGTGAGCACCGAGGTGAGACTGACCCGGCAACGGATCAAGGGGAGAGCGCCGAACGTCGACACAACGGTGAAGGTCCTCCAGGTGGACAAGCGGAGGAAAGCTCTCAAGTTGACGAAACAATGCCTTCCCAGGATGATGGGATTGGCAAGCAACTATCACTCCGCAGGTCGGGTGAGTGAAATTAGTTTAAATCTCATTTGAGGATATTCATTATCGTCTATCTAGAGTCCATGCAGACACAAGGCGTCGAGATAACAAATACTCAGGAAAATGGGGAACCGATACTCCACATGTCTGGTCAGTGAAATCGGGTTAATTTTGAAGAAAGAGGCATCAATAGTTTATGTTGAGTCCACATAAAGAGTAACCAATGGCACGGCCAGGAGTGACGGGTGCTTCACGACATGGGATACGATGGACTTGATAATGCTCCGTACTTGTTTTAGCCGCCGTCGAGTGGTGTATACATTACCTTGCTGGCAAGCAAGGTCATTATGTAGCAATGTCGCTTCGTCTGCAGATTCAAAACAAGGACACACACATGAAAGAGAAAGGAAATTTATCGAATCTCGGGCTTATCCGGATTCTGTTCATGCTACTTCTTAGTGCTTTGGGGTTCGCAGGTGATTGAGAATGGTAATTAAACGAATCTCGGGTATTTCCAGATTCCAGTGCCAACAACGTCAGGATGGTCCTCAATCAGCTCCAGCTAGGGAATAGCACGGGTATTGCCTGCACCCACGGCGGGTATACCCGTAGGGTATGAGCAAGGGAGAGAGGGCGACAGCGACGGCACAAGCTCAACACCAATAGCAGCATGATGAGGACGATGGCGAGGGCACGACGGCACAAGGAAAATGGCAAGGGCGAGGGTGAGGATAAGGGCGACAGCGTGACGGCACAAGGATGACGGCGAGGGTGAGGGCATGAGGACGAGGGCAAGCAAGGGCCAGCACTCATGTGCAAATACAAACAGGAGTGCATCAATGCACTCCCATTCGTCTTTGCATATGCAGGTTTGTCACGGGTCACAAAAGTGTGACCCGTACCCCGTACTATCCGAGCGGTACTGTACGGGGCACCCATGACCATGCTATTCCCTAGCTCAGCCTCCAGCACTACCATATCTGCATTCCGTGCCTCGGGATCTATCACCTCTGGTCCATATAAAACATGGGTGGATTAGTATTCTACTAAGAGGATTACATAGATTGGATGGTGGGTATAATAGTTATACTTAGTATTTAGAGCCATGAGTGACTTGCAGAACTGCATGTTGAAATTGCGCTGACGACACTCTGAATCGCGCACGTCACAACAAATAAACCGCGGGAATTATTGTGCACTTGCAGCACCATAGAATGTATGTACCAAAACTCACATGCGCGAACATCATAGTGTACCAAAAACTATGACTGTAAATAACCCAATCGCTACATCCGATTCACCATGCTTGTTAAATTACATTCAAGTTGAAGGCATTTGCAAAGAACGCTCGTCCATCCGAGCCGAATTTTTCTGGTGAGTTTCTTCATTGTTGCCCCTCTTTGAAAAGTCTTCATTTAACCAAGTGCAACCCAGTCGCACGCAGGCATAGATTGACTGAGGTACCATGGCATCCTGACAACTGTCTCCTTGTGTAGCTCGTTGACCGTGCACCTTTCACTGCACAACACGAATCTCCCCATCCCTCCCTCCCGTCCCGTGTACAGGCACACCGTCGGCGGACGTGCCGCCCGGAAGTAATAGATGGTAGTCGATACGGTATCGATGAGCGTATACAGGTCGTCGTCCTCCCCTGCGCTCCACCTTTCAGGCCTAAGGGCATCCAGTTGTGCTGGGTCTCCACGTCTAAACCGACCCGTCTCGGTTTGGGAAAAAAGGGTACCACAGGCACTGTAAAATATTCTTGGCAAGGCATTGAAGGCACCTCCGTACGTGAGCGTAGAAGCTTCTTCCGCAGAAACCAACCCTTTGACACCCACCAGCCATGGTTGTGCATACACGATGCGTCCAGAGGTCCCATATGCTACCAGCAGAGGTGCGAACAGCATCAGAATGATTGCGATGACCAAGAGAACCCATGCTCCAGGATAGTTTGCTCCAGGAGTTTGACTGGCCGCCAACTCCAGTGAGAACCCGATGAAGAAGAGCTCCCAGAAAAAATTTGGCAGGTAATTGGCGATCAGCCGTTTGTACGAGCGTCGCGTGGCGAAAGCGATCTCGGGAAAACCTTTCCACCGAATGACGGCAGCTCGACAACCTCCAAGGACAATGGATTCCTTCTGCGTTGTTCCTACCACCTGGACTTCTGGCTCTATGTCCCATAAATTCGCTCCCCATTCATCTTCCTCCGCGTACCAGCAAGCATTGTCAGGGAGGAGAGAAGGGAGGAGAGAAATCATACGCTCAACGATGCGGTCGTTGTCGTTAGCCATCGAAAGCCTAACAAGTGCTTGTAGCTCCGTCTCCTGAAAGTGGGGATGGATACGATGTTCGAAGAAACCCATGAGGGCATACACCCTCTCTGCCCTGAAGTATTTTTCAGCATTTTCCTCCGCAAGTCGCTCTAAACTGCCGCTCGTGCGTCGCCAGAGGGCAGACTTGAGCAGTGAAAGTCTTTCCAACCTCTCCAGCGGATCTCTCAGCCCGTACGCATTGACGACGGCAGACTCCTCAGCGAATCCAGCATAGGCGCGATTTGCGAGCTGATGGAGGGTGATCGGAGTGACTTCTCCCCCCCTGAACTTGAAACGCAGCTCGCGGCTCAAGAGTGCTTCGGGAAAGGTCCAAAGACGCTCGCCGTATGCCAACCATGCACCTTCCTCCGTGACTCCACCAAGGGGACAGAGCATGATAAGGGTGAACTCGGCTCCACGATAAACGTCTGCCATACGATACACATCCTGGTCGACCTCTGCCAGTGACGCATCCGTCGACTTGTCTATCAATGTAAGGTCGATCCAATAGGCTGACAGGTGAAGAGACGCTACGACGGCCTCGACATCTGTAATGAATGTCGCCTTTAAAATGGTTCCATTTTCCTCGGATGTCCCCTGAGGGACGATTTCTTCGTATCTGTAAGAGATGGCGACATATTTCTGTTGTTTGATGGTGTTTGGGTCAGAGCAGACTTGCCAGGATCTCGACACTGGGTCATAGATGACGAGTCGACGAGGGTGTGTGGAATGCGTGATGGCGTGGACGGGCTCCCCTCCTAGTTGAGCTCTTCGCAGAGAATACTCGCGAGGGGAACGAGCAACCCAGAGCTGACCGTAGTATCTTGACAAGTAGGTGGGATAGAATCCAGTGTACTTCGGTACAGTGAATGGCCATACAAGTGCGAGTGTGAACCAAGCCCAACGCATCAGCCACAGGGGGACCTCCGCTACTTTACGTGGTAGGTGAACGACAAGCCAAATAGCGAGTTTCCTTGCTTTTGGAGTATTTCCTCCGACGTCGACCTCCTCCCACTCCCTGGCCCGACGCCCGGGATGGACTGCTTGGACTACGAGTGGTCTGCACTTGCCAGTGGTGGAGCTGACGTATCGCTGTTCTGTTCCGTGGTAAGAGGGGCGATATTGATTATCATAACAGCTAGCATCACATTCTCCGGCAGATGCATCGGAGGGAGAGCCAGAAAAAAACTTGTGGAACCAGTGCGGCATGACACAGTGCCCAGATCTACAAAATATTCAGTAAGATACCATTACTTACTAGATGGGGACTGACCTGTACTCGAAGTGAGATAGCTGATGACTGCCCAGTGTATTTTCCTCATACTTATAGTGGCGACGCACAGCAAGAAGCAGCATGACGGCATCAGACCATGAATGTACATGTGAACGGCCACATCTCAAACATTTGCCACTACCTGTCAACCGGCGGAATCAGCCAAGGTACCTGACAACAGCAGCTGATATGAACAAAAGGTACCACTTTTTTCGTACAATGTCGTCTTCGCGACCCCTGTATCAACTCCGGCTCGTGCGGCACCCATGTTCCCAGTAACTGGGAAGGCTAACGTGACGGCGCCGACAATTGAGGACAGGAATACCTCACTTTGTCGTGGCACCTTCGTCCAGGTACGGCCAGGATCAGTGTGGGGGTCTCAAATACGTTCGAGATTGGGTCTCTACAAGCCTGCTCATGTTCGTTGTTCAGCTGCTATACCGATAAAAGGTAAAGGACCTCAAGGAATACATTGGAAACCTACCAGCACCCTGAGTTCTAGTTCGTGTCTGTGTAATCAATACACACAGGGAGTGCCACAAAAAACATACATATTAATGAACGGGCCAAAATTTAGGCGGCTCGTGGGTGGACTCCGCCGAAAGTGCCAGCGCCTCGCTGAGCGCCGGCTCGTCTTCCTAGCATATTCGTTGCTTAAACGCATTTTTTAATGTGCCTCTAGTGACACAGAGAGTCAAGTGATGATTCCTCAAATTTGAGTGTGTTTGGGACCGTCATCACCCCAAGCTGGCACTATGTACCATCAAAACTGAGACTCGAAGTACTCTGTAACCATCATCAAGCTGTAACACTGATTCGACTACGCAAATGAACTTACTACCATCATATCCATCCCTTTACCCCATCTTATTTGTTCCTGCCTCTTACCCTGAACACATGAGTGCCCGTCCTTTCCGACCGAGTATCCTTCAAGTTTGAAACTCGTCTTCAATCAGAAATTTTTATTTTGCCTTTGACTGTGATCCTTCTTGTGTGACTACTTGCTGACCACAATCGACAGTCGTTTGCAGCATTATCGTGTACAGCTTACGAAGAAGGATATGGGCGGCGTTTCCATCAAACACATCTCGGGCGGCCGAAGCGTTAGTATGTCATTTGGGGATAATGGTGAGACGACGGAAGGGGTCGTTGCGATAGGAATACAGCAATCAATCCACTGTTAAGCAATTATCCGACATCATAGCAACTCAGCGCTGACACTAGTACTGACAGTTGTCAATGTGTCACCACTTACCCTAAATCAAATCCATGGGAAATGGCGCTCAACACAAGTCGTCCGCGTGCAGGGGTGATGGCCACTTTGAAAAGTGCGCGTGAGTACCGTACTTACTACTCATATCCACCTTTTTTGGGATCGTTCATTTTTATCGCGCCATCCTTTCCAATGTGTCGTTTGGTGGATCTGGTGTGTACTACTTTCTGGTATTAGAATAATATTGTCAGTTTCACTGGGAATTCAAGTCGATGATGCCCACCCCAAAACCAAAAGAAGTGCTGTATGCGATTTTCTGATGCCAATCATATCCCGAACTCGGACTTCAAAGCTTCTTGGTACGTACACATGAAAGGAAACTCGAATGATTGTAGTACCTCTACCTCGAATGAGCAATCGTTGTGCAACAAAATGAACCTTTCCTGGACAAGGGTAGCCCCTTCAAGAAAGCAGGACACGACCCTTGAGGTCCTCCAATGAGAAATGGCATGAAGCTAAGTAAGCGTGGTCTTCAGCAGCAAATGATGATGCATTTTCGCGGATCTGCTCTGCTGCATTGGCATGCAGTAGTCGGACAGTTCTGAGTTTTGGCGCCGCTAGGGTTACGAGAGCAGAAACCAAAGCCTGGTGATGGAAAAGTAGTCCCTTGGGAGCATTGGAGTGTAAACCGAGGAAGGAGACCGGTGGTAAGACAAGGCATGGCCTAAACTCGAGCCAGGAGCGAAGGTAGATAACGAGCTTGTCGAGTACCGCGCAACATTCAGAGAGTAAATCGAACTCATTCTGCAATGATTCTCCCGGAAGAGAAAAGTCAAGAGTGACAGAAGTGAGGTTTGCGCAAGTTAGCTTCACAAAATTCTTCCATGGATTGTCGAAGAATGGTGGGGGAATGCAATCATAAGTGAGCTGACGGAGCGCGGGGAGGTGGTTTGCATCTTTGTCTCGTGGAAGGTAATCTCGCAGGAAGACGGACATGAGAGTGATGGATTCCAATTTCGACATGACAGGAATGTCAAGCCGACTTCTAGATGCCCTATCTGCAGGCGTAGGGGAGCAGATTGGGCACCTGAGTACCCTCAAATTTGGAGACGCCGCGAGCAACATCATCAAGTCTTCTCTAATGTGAAGTCGTTAGTTGAAAGCACTGATGGACAACGCAACGGATGCTTGCCTGCATGGGCGAAGGATCGATTCAGAACAATCGAATACTTGAAGCGATCGACCGCACGCCTCGGTCAAAGACACCATAAAAGATGTGGGTAGCTGGCGGAGCCAACAGTCGTTGAATGGTAACATGGGCATGGAAAGCGTGACGATCGAAAGATTTGGAAGCTGGCGTACGAGTGCGGCAAGCATGGTGTAGTCAGAGGATTCGCAGCGCTCATCATCGATGAGGACATCCAAACGCTTTGTCCACCAGCCAAGTCGATTCTTTCCTTGAGCAATCAAGGCGTGCCTCTGCAGCGTTTCGTGTAGGGAAGCCAGAGCATCCACTCTGGTAATGAGGATACTTTGGTAGAGGAATTCCAATGCGAGCTCGTTCCAAGTTCTGCAAACGAGAGCCACACTGCGTTTTGTGCGAAGGGAATATTTTAATCTCTGTAACTCGTACTGTTTGACGAGCATGCGGGGAAAGTCTGAAGATGACAGACTATCGCAGTTCAAGAGATCCTCGAGGTCGGCAGCAAGGCAAAAGATCCTAAGCCATACTTCAGGCGGCACTCGCGGGGGGGTCTGAAGCGGAGAGGTTAAAACCGAAGTCATTGTTAGAGGGTGGGCTCGAGTAACGGGTGTGCGAGATGTCGCTGGCAGAGATATCTGACCAGCCTTTATTAGACTGGTTATTGGGCTGAACTGGGTCGATCTCGACAGCAACTGAGAAAGTCTAACCTCGAGGGAGAAGACTTATATATGGCGCGACAAGCCTGGGAGTGTCTTGCAGTCGAGATGGGTGTTTGGGAACGCAGGACCGCATGTTAGATGCACTTGAGCACTTTGGAGCGGCCGCCAGCTGGATCCATGCGAATCTGTAAACGAAAAACATTCCATCACCGTGGTCTCTGAAAGGAAATACCTGAGGCCCAGACAAGTCTCCCTTTAGCACAAAGATTCGAGCAAAATAGACCACAACCCTTGAGGATAGTAGTGGGATGAACCGGTGATCAGGTCGGCGTCGGCTCCCGCCAAGTGGGAAAAGTTGGCGAGCGGCGTGGGTCTCGCTCCGCGCTCCCGAAGTTGTGACAAATATAGAAATTTCTTCCGGAACTTGTTCACTCCAAGCTCAAAGTTCAGTGTAATAAGCCAGATTGGCACCCAAGAAGACCGCGGTGTTGCATGCCAAATGACAGAGACGAGCCACCATGTCTTCAAGTTGCTCATCCTCGGAATCATATTCCACGTCGTGTTCATCGCGTCTGTGTTCGACTGCTACTTCAGGAGCCCTGTCGTTCATGGCATGACACGTTATGGCTCGAACACGGGAGAGTCTAAGCGACTAGTACTCATCGTGGGTATGTCAGAGAATGCTTTATATGCCGCGTCGCTCTAACACATTGAATAAGGTGATGGTCTTCGAGCTGACCTCTTGTTCACTCCAAACGGATTTTCGTCAATTGATGCTACCACCGAGGTAGTTGCTCCATATCTAAGGTCCGTCGTAGAGAAACGCGGTGCCTTTGGGGTATCTCATACTAGGGTACCCACTGAGAGTCGCCCAGGACATGTTGCCATCATAGGTTTGTCTACACGTGCTACGCCTTCTCTATTCACATTTAGACCAACAGGGGGAATGTATGAGGATGTCTCAGCAGTCACAAAGGTCAGACATGAGTACAATCTCAGATACCGTCAATAACCTCAGCGCGCCAACCACAGGGCTGGAAAACCAACCCAGTAAGGAGTTTATTGAAAAGCAATTCTCCACTGACTATACCCCAATCAAGGTGGACTTTGATTCAGTATTTAATAAATCAAGTCACACCTTCTCATTCGGCTCCCCCGATATCCTGCCGATGTTTGCCAAGGGCGCGACCCCTGGAAAGGTCCGCTCATGGTGCTATGATGAAGAAGCAGAAGACTTCACAAAAGGTTGGTCTGACCTCGACCTATTATTGGTCGTGGTCCTAAAGAGACGTATAGATGCAACTACTCTCGACACCTGGGTGCTGGACCAACTCCATGTACTGTTTCGAAATGCGTCACAAGATGCTACGTTAAATTCGAACCTACGCGAGGACAAAGTGATATTTTTCATGCATCTGTTAGGGTTGGACACCACCGGTCACTCATACCGTCCTCATTCCAAGGCAAGTCCTCTGCCTTGATCATGATCACCTCCACTCAAGCGTACTAACAGGAGTATATGAACAACATCAGAGTGGTGGACAACATTGTCCGTGAGACAGAGAAACTCTTCTTGGATTTCTACGGGGATGAGGAAACAACTTTCATATTTACGGCCGATCATGGGATGTCGAAGATAGGTAATCATGGAGACGGTGGTGAGCCCTATCCCTTTCTAGCGAGCCTGGCTTTCATCGCCTTCCTCAGACCCGGATAACACTCGGACACCACTCGTTGCGTGGGGCAAAGGCATTCGAGCTCCCCTACCCGATTCCTCACCTTCTTCGCACGACGACTTCTCGCGGCCATGGCAGTTGGAACACGTACTCCGCCGAGACGTCTCTCAGGCAGACATAACCCCTCTCATGGCGTCACTCGTCGGCATAGATTGGCCAGTGAACTCGGTTGGGGTGCTACCCGATATAGATCACACTCAACCCGGGTTCCTCAACCCTCGTGAAGGAGAGGATGCCCTTGCTCGCATGGCATTAGTCAATACTCAGGTCTTGTTAGAGCACTATCGTATAAAACACGGTAAATTATCGTCTGCCATTGAATGCGGATTCTCATCTTTCCAAGAACTCAAGCAGGCACACGTTTTGTTTTATAAGCCATTTGTTCCTCTTGAAGGCGTGGGTGATTCCGGAGTGCCAGCTCGCATCCGAAAACTTGCATCCATCGAACAATCACTAAGAGAAGCACAATGGAACGAAGCACGTCAACGGTCTGCGCAGTTGATCGACACTTGTTTGGAAGGCTTGCGCTACCTAGAGACGTCAGCTTACTTTGTATCCCATTTAATCCTGACCTGACAATATCTTCAGCTATGATCGTTTTTTGATTCGCGCAATCGTTATCGTAGCCTATGTTGGATGGGCTGCATATGCTTCTACCTCCCTCCTCCCTCCTTTCGATAGCCCACTGGTGTCGGCTGCCAGGAAAAAGCTTGTCGATGCGCTCACTCTTCTGACATTCTTTGGTTCTGCGATAGTTTTCTGGGTGCAGAACGCACCATGGACATTCTACGTTTATGTCGCCTTCCCGTGTTATTTCTGGAGAGTCTTTTACCTTCGAGGGGTACCCGCTTGGCTCAGAGTTATATCCCAGTCTTCTTTCTCTTCCCGCCAGCTTTGCGTTTGTGCATCACTTGTCATTGTCTCACTTCAGAGCATGGTAGTATGTGCATTTCTTCTTTCCAAAGTCATGATTCACAGATCACGTTTACAGGCTGCATACACGTACCGCTCTATATGGAGTATCGGTTTTGTCATCATTGGAGTGTTGTGGCCATATTATGCTTGGCCATCCTCAACGCTCTCGCAGAATTGGAAACTTGCTCTACGGTGGACTTTTAGTTGTCTGGTCACTGCCGTCTTTCCCCTTCTCCCAGTTGACAAGGAGGAAAGTCTTTCAACTGTGTATGTCCTAATTAATCAGGTGCGCGTGATGTTAACGAATTTCTAGCCTGTTTGGCGGCATAGTGATGCTCTTCATGGGTGCTACGCAAAATTGGCCATCCCGTCCAGGTCAAAGCTCTAACAACAGAGGCTTCTCTACGTTTTTCCAAGTGAGTGGTGAATTATATTTATTCATGTTATCATCCTCGCTGAATTTCTTGAAGGTTGGCCTTCTCGTCGCTACCATGGCGGTCACCGCGAGCTCTGTTGTCAACCTGCAAGCCAAAAATGGCTTGCCGCCCCACAACCAGATCGCTGCTTGGTCGATCCTTGGTATGTAATCTATCTTCTTTATCACTGTAGGGTCTTACAGCTTCATTTGGACTCGACCAGTGATATCATCACTATACCCATTCGTATCTCAAGTGCAACATTCCTCTCCGAGGTTCAAAATCATGACATTTTTCCTTGCATTTTCTGTTTGTTTCGTTGTATTGTCGATATCCATTGAGGGGCTCTTTTTCTCGGCTTTCACGTGCAATTTACTTTTGTGGATAGACGTCGAAACAGCTGTTCGGAAAACTTCGGGTGCCAATGGGTCCATGGAGGTCCGATCGGACGGTTACCATTTCCAGGCAGATGATGTACGGATAGCTCTGTTTTTCTTATTTTTCGTACAGGTCGCCTTCTTTGGCACTGGAAAGTATGTCACGTTTGTGCGATGTTCGCCCATCTCTCATGTTGACTTGTCCCATTTTCAGTGTCGCATCCATATCGTAAGTTCTTTTGGATAATATTCCGACGTGGTGTGGCCTCACAGCGCACCCAGCTCCTTTTATCTAGAGCCTGTATATCGACTTGTTCCTGTTTTCAACCCGTTCTTAATGGCGGCCTTGCTGGTTCGTGTCCTGAATTGGACATATACACCTGCTGATCTGGTTGGGCAGATATTCAAAATCGTCGCACCATATGTGATTCTATCAGCAGCTTTTGCGACGCTCAATGCTCGTTTAGGCCTCCCCCCTTTCTCCCTGTTCCTTGTAGCGTTGACCCTTACTGATGGTGAGATCGTTGTCGAGTTCGCCGTGACTTTCCATTTTTGATCGTGTCAATAGGAATGACGATGTCGTTCTTTTTGAACGTGACTGATACCGGTATGCAATGTCAGCTCCACCCCCGCTCGTTGGCTGATGCGCCCGACCAAAGGCTCTTGGTTGGAAATAGGGCAGTCCATCAGCTTTTTCTGTATCACATCACTCTTGTTGGTGTGGTCAGCTGGCATTTGTGCAGCTGGGGAGTATCTCATGGGGGACACTCTGATCCCCGTGGACATACATGGAAAGAAGGTAACGTAGACCCACGATCGTCGGTACCGTGGATATGATATCGGAGATGCGGGCGGGACATATGCAGAGTTATTTGGATTATAGCTTCTCTTTTTTGACCCGAGAGGTGATGGGGTTCAAGGGCGCTGATAATCCGCTACTGTTTCACATGTCGATGTCTCGGACGGGCCATGTCAATGAATGTGGTCAAAAGTCACGAATAGTTCCGTGTGTCCGTCACTGCCCGAAAATCATGTACACAAACAAATCAAATCACTGAACAGAGCATGGTGCCACCTCTAACGGGATGAATGGGAGGCCCGACGTACAGCCTGATCTAGACTACGGAACCAATCGATACACAGTACGATGGGAGAACTGCCTCATATAGGGGAAATCATTGGCAGATCAGTGAGTAGACGCCAATGCCTTGACAAGCATCGGTAAAGTATTATCAATTAAAGATATACAAGACAACATCGCCGCCGCCGAAAAAGAAACAAGTGACGCGCCAGTGGCGTAGCTGATCGATGATCTCTGACTCAGGGTCTGTCGCTTGAACTTCAAAGGCGATGGCAACCAACCTCTGCTTGAGAGCATCATGGGAGGACGCAAATAGCATCTTGTTCTTGATATCGTCTGGAGACCTGGTGAGGTGGCCATGCGTCAGCAGTGACTCAAGCGCGCGAGGAGTCGGCGGCACTCGGATGCCAGGCTCTCGGCCATTCCTCTCCCCTTCAAGTTTTCAAGTTTTCTAAATCGGATAGGACAGAGATGGTCATTCACCACGAAACGAAGCAGAGCTTGTTCCTCTTCAACCCGTCCCTTTCGAAATCGAAACAATAGACCGCCCAGCGACATTGGTCCTTGGGCACTGAGTCTCTTACAAAGGCATCGTAATCGGATACGTCTCCGAGGGCTTCTCGACGACGACCTTAGACAGGTCCGGCACACGGATCTACTGTCGTTCGCGCAGGTTTGTCGCGCATGGTCTTGCGCGATGGATGTCCTCCACTCCAACCTGCACTTCTCGGATGACCACCAGTGGAATATATCAAGATATCGCTTGGACGTGTACGCACTGGCAGAGGCTTTGAGAGACAAACCCATCCTCGGCTACGGTTTCCGTCACTTCGCCACGAACAACGTTGGTGAGGATTGGAAGGACGTTTTCTACGCAAGAATCCAGGTCGCTTCACCGTGGAAGCGCTCATCGCGATCCTTCGCGCCACAAAGAACGTGAAGCGGTTGCACCTGGGTCTATGCGGTCCTCCAGCAACTTCGCAACGTACAAACGTTTTCTTGTTGGAGAAGTGGAAGCTGGCTTCTCAAGCATAATCGATTCGATGGGAAGACGCGCTTGCTCGGCGTCGTCCAGCTCGCGCGTTGCATGGAAAGATGGCCAGCCTTGACATCCTTCAAGGTGCACCACCTTCACCCCGGCATCTTTGGGATATTGCGATTTGCGCTGCGACCCCCCATGTGTGCGACAAGGATCTGACACATCTTTTTGGGTCGTCTGTCTTGAAGACGCTTGAGCGGGTGCTGGATACTACATCGAGGGCGTCACCAACGCGGGCCTCTTGGCGTTTCTCATCGCTATTTCTCTGAATGTGGTGTACTTGACCGTAAAAGACGTCGCGCTCCCGCCATTTCAGCAATCTCCTCATCGGACGCACAGAGAGGGCGTTGGATACTGTGGTGGACAAGATGCCACGGTTGCGAGAATTGAGGATCAGCGGGGACGTGGCGAGCGAGTTTATGCTGGATCCGAGGAGGTCAAAGATGTTTGTCGCTCACGAATGCCATGTTACACCCGCCCAAGTCGGATGAGACGCGGGTGCCAGTTCAGCACTGCAGTTGTGGTCAGTTGTGGGTGGATCCGAGGAAATTTTGATGTGCCAAGGTCGTGCGGGTTAAGTTAGTACACCTGACAAGATCTCAAGTGGGATATACGAGACCACTCAGTCGTTTTCAGGCTTCTTTCCGCGAAGGAAATTGACAAGTTCAGTTCTTCAGACAAGCGCCGGTAGTTCTTTTTCTTCTGTACCCTCACTCGCCGCTCGTCCTCGCCGTTTTGCTGCACCCACCACACCACACCCGTCCTCAATCTCCTTGCAGCTCTCCTCGTCCCGGGGTCTTGAGCGCGCAAACCGCACTGCTGCGGGCCGGAAAGCGTTTCGCGCTTCTCCCAATCTCTCTCCTCTTTTCTTTCCTCCACCTAGTACCAATTGCTTGTAAATACAACATTTACATGCCACGTCCAAAGACTAATGCTGAACCCCCTGCGAAGGTCTTCCCTACTCGCTCGTAAACTGCATATTTCATCTCCACCGCTCCAGCAGCAAAATTTTGAGAAAAAGCACGAGCATGAACAATCCAAACAGCCTAAAGCACAGACGAGCGCAAGGACAAGAAAAACGCATAGAAACGCAGATACTGTGCAAGTTCCACATGGTGCGCCTCGAATATACATACATACCTGACTAACTGACATGACCTGCCGGAACGACCCAGTAAAACGCAACGAGCTAGGCGTGCAAATGCTCTCGCGCCAGCTGCACGCACAGATATTCAAACATGCCACTTTCCCCCCGCCCGAGCCCGCGTTCGTCCAAATTGCGCGCGACAACTTCACATGCACGGTCTCGATCCGAGCAGGGATCTGTCCTCCCAGATACGGGGTTCACTCCAAGGAGCCGACATTGACGGGCACTTTTACCATATCGGCCAGCGCTGTGCCCAACCGTGGCTATCTCTTGCCAAGCAACTCGCCCAAGACGTGTTGCCCCCAAAGCCCGAGTACTTTGACATCCAATCGGGCTGGACCAAGTATTACTACCTCCCAGACGGGTCGGGTTACAGCGAACATGTCGCGTACCCCGAAAATCACGGTCAACCTGAGCAAATGCTCGTGTTTGACGTCGAGACGATGCCCCCCTGTCATCCATATGCCGTCCTCGCCTGTGCTGCGTCCAAACACGCGTGGTATTTCTGGATATCACCATGGTTGCTTGGCGAGACAGAGGAGGTTCAACACTTGATTCCATTCGGTGACCCCGAGACACCGCGTGTCGTCGTTGGACACAATGTCTCTTACGACCGACAGCGCGTCCGCGAAGAGTATAGTCTTAGAAGCACCCAAACCCGGTTTATGGACACCATGTCACTCCACGTCGCTGTCAACGGGATTTCAGCATGGATAAAACACCGCAAGGCGAAAGCCAACCGTATCGAACAGCGTGCAGAGGCTGTCGACGCAGCGCTCGAGATCATGCGCGATGCCGAGTCGCAAGCAGAGTCCGAGGTCGATGCTGCACGGCGCACACAACTCCGTCGTCTACGTGCCGAAATCGAGGAAAGTTTGCCTCAGCTCCAGGAAGACGATGCGGATGCGACCGATGCCGAACTCTCACGGCGACGCCGGGAAGATCTCACGTCCGCCAAGCTATTGGCGGACGTAGCGAAACTGTATTGCAATATTGATCTCGACAAGGAGATCCGAGGGGATTTTATGACGTCCTCGAGAGGGAGGTCATTCTTGCTGGCATTCAGGATTACCTCGGGTACTGCGCTGATGACGTCTACGTGACTCATCAGGTCTTCGCACAGGTCCTTCCAGCGTTCCTTGAACGTTGTCCAAGTCCGGTTTCGTTTGCTGGTATCCTCACCATGGGTACGAGTTTTCTTACGGTCAATGAATCCTGGGAAGAGTATCTACGTAATGCAGAGCGCACTTATCAGGAGCTGGAAGGCAAGGTCAAAAAACACCTCGTGGATCTCGCAGAGGAGGCAAAGGACATGATGCAAAACGCCTCTTGGAGAGATGATTCTTGGCTCTCTCAGCTTGATTGGACCCCCAAAGTCGCAAAGAAATCCAGAGGTGTATATGACAGTGATATGGGTTGTTTCCTGCGCGCGGGACTTTCTAGTGTTGATTATTGCAGAGCCCACAGTCCACTTCACAGGCGAAGGTGGCCGTGAACAAGCAGCCCGCCTGGCTGCGCGACCTACTCACGGACGGCGTCTTCAGCGCTAGCAGCATGAACCGCGTGCTCCCGATCCTACTCAAGTTGTCCTTTGATGGTTATCCCTTGCAATACACCACGGAAGAAAAGTGGCATTTCATCCACGACGGCCAGGTGATGCGAATCCCCAGCGCGGGGGCAGGGAAAATTTTGACGATTCTCGGACCGACTCATGGTGTTCCTTACCTCAAGGGGTGCCGATTAACTGCGTCAGACATGTCTTTGGCTCTGGCTGTTGCGAGTGGTGAACGCACACCCGAACTGGAAGCTCGCATCATCGACCTAGCAACATCTCTTGCAAACGTGGAGGACTACGGCCAAGATCCTTGGCTACGACAATTAGATTGGAGACCCGTCCTCGCCACTCCCCGCACAAAGTCATCCCAGACGCCTACCCTCAAAACTTCTAAACCCCAAGTCATCTGGCCGAATTGGTATTGGGACCTCGCACGACCAAAGAAGGACTTCCTACCCGGTACACTTGACATCACCGTACGAAACCGCAAATTCTCCGATCCTCCTCCGCCTGTCCTGGATGGGCCATCCTCTCTTTTATTCCAGGGAGCATGGATGGACATTTAGGGTCCCGAGCGCTGCCGAATTTGCCATGCGTGCGCAGGTACTCGGATTTTCAGATCCTACTGACCAGACGTTATGCGAGATGACGCGCGGAGATGGCGAACGACGCTTTCTTTTCTACAAGCTCCCGCACAAGAACGGCGAAAGCGCCAACGTCGGGAGTCCGTTCTCCAAGACGCTCATGAAATACGCCCATGATGGAACGTTGACGAGTCCCTGGGGACGATGCGCAAGATGCGCTGGACATGAATGCGCAATGCAGTTACTGGATCAGCGCGCGGGATCGAATATTGAATCAGATGGTGGTGTGGCAGAACGAGCGGGTCGATATGCAGTTTGGGCCGTCGTCGGACCACAAATGGGGTATAATCATTCCGCAGGTCATTACGATGGGCACTGTGGCGCGTCGTGCAATCGAGAAGACGTGGTTGACGGCGAGCAATGCAACGAAGAACCGTGTCGGGTCCGAGCTCAAGGCAATGGTGCGCGCACCGCCGGGGTACGCCATTATCGGGGCTGACGTCGACTCGGAGGAGCTTTGGATATCGAGCTGTATGGGTGATGCGCAGTTTGGTCTACACGGTGCCACGGCGATTGGTTGGATGACGCTCGAGGGTACTAAAGCTGCGGGGACGGACTTGCACTCCAAGACGGCGAACATCTTGGGGATCTCACGTGACCAGGCCAAGGTGTTCAACTATTCGCTCATCTACGGGGCGGGAATGAAGCATGCTGTCCTGCTCCTCTTACAGTCAAATGCAGCAACGCAACCCGAGGAAGCCAAAAATTTGGCTGAGAACCTGCACGCGTCGACCAAGGGCAAGAACACTCACCGACCAGATCTGTTTGGACGCAAGTTTTGGTACGGCGGAACAGAGAGTTACGTTTTCAACAAACTGGAGGAGATAGCGTTGTCGGATCGCCCGCAGACACCCACGTTGGGATGCGGGATCACGGCGGCGCTTTCCAAGGAAAACTTGCCCGCAGAATTCGGGGTGGATTACATGACGTCGCGGATCAACTGGGTCGTCCAGTCGTCCGGGGTAGACTATCTCCATCTCTTGCTGGTTGCGATGGACCATCTCACGCGCACGTACGACATCAACGCGCGTTTCCTCCTTTCAGTGCACGACGAACTACGGTATCTCGTTTCCGAGGTGGACAAGTACCGCGCCGCAATGGCATTGCAGATCGCGAACCTGTGGACGCGGAGTTTGTTCGCGTTCAAGTTGGGCATGGACGATCTGCCGCAATCCGTGGCGTTCTTTTCGGCGGTCGACGTGGATCGGGTGCTGAGAAAGGAGGTGGACATGACGTGTGAGACGCCATCGCATCCGTGGGCGATACCGCCTGGGGAAAGTTTGGATATTGTGAAGACGCTGGAACGGACAAGTGGGTCGTTGTGGCGGGATCAGCGACCGATGGATGAGGGTGCAGATGAGGGTGGGATTTGGGGGGAGGAGGTGCAAGGGTATGAACCATCCGATTGTTTGGTGCATAGGGCGAAGAGCGCTGCGTTTTTACGCGCCCAGGCGACGGACGAGTATGCGGAGGTCAGACATCTTGCGAAGGAAGTTCGAGGGCAACGAACAACACGTTCGGGAGAAGTGGGTGGAACCGGGAAGGAAAGACGGCGGGGTCGGGCGCAAGGTCATCAGATGTAGAGGCAGACAGGGGTATATAGATGGCCACGCAGGGGGGTTCCCTATACAATCCTTCTGCCAGGGCCCTCTAAGTTCGCCCCTTGTCTGGCCCTCGCTCGTGCTCCCACCTTCCCTTCAATGCGACTGTTGGCGCTGATTCCCAACTATGTTTTTCTTTCACCTCTCTCGTTCTCTTTTTCGTCTTCTCAATTTCATGCCTACATTACCCACTTGCGCGGCCCAGCCAGTATGCCCCCGAAACATTCACACATGTTGCTGGGCAAGCTGTCAAGCTTCAAGCGCCGTCGACTCACGCAAAGGCTTGAAAAGTTCATTGTGAAAACACCACCACTTTTACCTCGAGAAGGCCCATCAAACACTTTTCACCTCAATTCCGAGGACCAGGTCTTCAATCAGCTGGATGGGGATCAGGACGTTGTGCAACTTGATCAAGATTTCATCCCCGATGGTACGGTCAGTGACGGAAGTGATGTCAATCCTGAGCAGGTCGTTTGTATCACAGGTGGAAATTCCTCATTCCAACGATTGTTGCGCCGTATCTCAATTACATCTCCAGAACGCTAGGTAAGCCTCCGGAGTCGCAATTCCTCCTCAAGCTTTCCGCCCATTAGCCTCAGATTTCGCAACCATGGATGTTTCAAGCTGCCAATGTTCCACGCTGGCTCAAGCCCTTAGGCTGGTCCACTATGGTCTATTTCCTACCGCGCCCTCACAACCTCGCATGGCAGTATCTACCGACTTGCTTGCATTCTACCGAGCGATTCTGTGACGCCATCAATGCTCTCGCCGGTGCGTTACATAAACATTACATCCGTCGAGGCTTTCGAATGGTGAACAAAAAAGTAAGTCGTCGTCCTCCTTCATCTTACCCTTTTGACATATTTCTTGTGACATTGTCGAGGTGCCAAGTGGAGCAGAATTTGGAAGACACGCTTCAGCAATTTCGCGACAGGATCCTAGCCTTAAAAACTTCTGAATCCACCATAGCAGCCTCTCCACCACCCAATTCTGAGGGACCATCTACGGTGATGTCTTCTATTCATCTCCCCTCCAGTATCACGTTGTTGATTCCAGGCAACTGCAGTCCACTTCTCGTCCAACATTGTCCCGTCTGTTTCGGAGGCACTACTTTCGGCAGAAGGTGGCGACATTCACGTTGCTACGGACGGGAACTTCCACCATCGCCACCGCCGCTCTGCAGGCGATTCCCCTGCTTTTTATGACCCTGTATATTTTCTGCCCAAGGCCGAAGTGGACGCGATGGGTTCGCGAATCCAGGAACAACGGAAGAAGCCCCAGATGACACGAATTCAAGGTACCGGACGAAGCACTTGACTCCTGCGAATCATCCTACGAAGCCGCTGACGGCAAGAAGCAGACATGGCCCTCATTTGTCGCCACGACATACCACTTTTCTTTACTAACATAGACTCTCCCGGCGAACAACAGAAGTACGATGGCCCTCATCACCCGTTTGTTCTCGTTATTGCCATCAATGCCAACGTCATTGTCATGTACGATGTCGGATGTACGTTGGATCGAACACTTTCTCTAGTAGGTGGCTCTGACGAGTTCACGCGTGTTGTTGACCACCGTTTCAGTATGACATTCTCGTGGCTCGTCTGCGCGTTGCCACGACAGCAATGCACGCTTACGGCCATAAATGGGCTTGCCAACTTGTCTACAATCCCCGCCTCGCGGAAGGCCTGGGTCTATTAGTCTCGACTTTTTAGGAAGCGGACGGGCTACGCCCTAAATGACACGCTTCGGAAGATCCCGAGGCTCGCTGAGGGTACCCCAAAACGCATGGTGTCGAGACTATGGGTCTATCAGATGCGGCGAAGGTACAGAGCGACTTTGGTCACGATTAATCAAGTTGATCGGATTTGAGCGATCCTCCTCGGTAGGCCCATCTGTTCACCTTAAGACTGCGTCTTACCTCTTTTGACAGCGCCATCGCCGCATTTGGCTTATAGATCGCCAGGCGGCGGGTGTCGGCGTGCATATGGACCTCGGCGATTGGATCAAGCGCCGTCTTCGACGCGGGGTCCAGGACCAAGGCAGACAAGCACAAGATACCCTTGAAGAAATCCGTATTCCCCCCAGCTCCTTTTATCTAGAGCCTGTATATCGACTTGTTCTTGTTTTCAACCCGTTCAACTTGATGGCGGCGTTGCTGGTTCGTGTCCTGAATTGGACATATACACCTGCTGATCTGGTTGGGCAGATATTCAAAATCGTCGCACCATATGTGATTCTATCTGCAGCTTTGTGACGCTCAAAGCTTGTTTAGGCCTCCCCCCCTTTTCCCTGTTCCTTGTAGCGTTGACCCTTACTGATGGTGAGATCGTTGTCGAGTTCGCTGTGACTTTCCATTTTTGATTGTGTCAATAGAATGCCGATGTCATTCTTTTTGAACGTGACTATCAGATACCGGTATACAATGTCAGCCCCACCCCCGCTCGTTGGCTGATGCGCCGACCAAAGGCTCTTGGATGGAAACAAGGCAGTCCATCAGTTTTTTCTGTATCACATCACTCTTGTTGGTGTGGTCAGCTGGCATTTGTGCAGGTCACGCGTATCTTATGGGGGACAGTCTGATTCCCGTCCACATACATGGAAAGAAGGTAACGTACCCACGATCGTCGGTAATGTGGATGACATCGGAGATGCGGGCGGGACATATGCACAGAGCTATTTGGATTACCCCAGAGGTGATGGGATCCAAGGGCGCTGATAATCTGCCACCAGTGTTTCACATGTCGATGCCTCGGACGGGCCATGTCAACGAATGTGGTCAAAAGTCTAGACGAATAGTTCCGTGTGTCCGCCACCGCCTGAAAATCATTTATACAAATCAAATTACTGAACAGGGCACCATTTCTAACGGATGAATGGGAGGCCCGACGTACAGCCTGATCTAGACTACGGAACCAATCGATATACAGTACAATGGGAGAACTGCCTCACGTAGGGAAATTGTTGGCTCAGATTAGTGAGTAGACGTCAACGCCTTGACAAGCACTGCAAGCATCGGTAAAGAACTATTAATCAAAAGATATACATTGCCGCCGCCGAAAAAGAAACCAGTGACGCACCAGTGGCGTAGCTGATCTCTGAGGAGTCTGTCGCTTGAACTTCAAAGGCGATGCCATCCAATCTCTGCTTGAGAGCATCATGGGAGGACGCAAATAGCATCTTGTTCTTGGTTTTCGCGTCGTCTGGAGACCTGATGGGTGGCCATGCGTCAGCGGTGACTCAAGCGCGCGAGGGGTCGGCGGCACTCGGATGCCAGCCTAGACTCTGGCCATTCCCTCACTCGGGAAGGACAGAGATGGTTACTCACCACGAAATGAAGCAGAGCTTGTTCCTCTTCAACCCGTCCCTTTCGAAATCGAAATCATAGACCGCCCAGCGACATTGGTCCTCGGGCAAGTCCCTTGGAAAGGCATCGTAATCGGATACGTCCGAGGTCTTCTCGACGACGACCTTGGACAGGTCCTCGCTGAGAGTGAAGAGGATGTACTTGGACTTTCTGCCCAGCTTGAGTTCCTGAAACGTCGTGATGCATTCGTCTGCAACTTGGATGCCGGATGCCTGAAGGACGTTTAGTAAGCGGGTTCCTAGTCGTTGGAGACGATGTTGAGCCCACCATGATACACAATACCCTAGATGATATACTATGTTTTAGGGGTAACACCCCCGCCTGCTTATAAACGATTGAGGGCGCTGCGCCGCAACTTACGCAGCAACCATGCTGCGACCTGCGCAGTGAGTCGATGCAAGTGATATAAATGTAACATTGACAAGACTACAGCAATCACACTTTCGTTCACAAACACTGCAGAGGCAGTGATGCTTCCCTACTGCCTGCTACCGACGTCTAATCTCAGCCATTTTATGCGCTACTTCATTGGCCGTTTCAACGGCGTGATACAACCCGACACCCTTAGCAGGTGGTTCCCAACCATCCGGTATACGCTCTTCGCCGTACCATTGTTCGAGCGTCGACAGCGGTATCTGGTCATTGCCCTGCTTGAGAAGCAACCAGGACAGCGCAACTTCGCCCTTGCCAATCTCGGAATGGAGGTGGTCCAACGGTGATGTCAGCCTCGCTTCTCTATCCACCCGCAACTTTGCAAACCCATCGAGGTTCAATCCCTCCTTCTCACTCGCATGCGATAAAAAGGTGTGGAGGAGCTCTGAGTCAACTGGTATGGGAGCTTCGGCATGGCCGGCGAGGGCATCCCCATGAACAAGGGATGCGTCGTGCTCAATCCTGTTGTGCAGCGCGAGCTTGTCGAGGTCGAGGCGCAGGGCGTGGCCACAGAGAAGCATACCGACAAGCGCTAGGAGGACTGCGAGGGGAAACGACAGGTTGTAGACTGAGCGGACGGCCTGAATGAGTTGCAAGAAGCCGATGTTTTTGCCGTTGTGTGGACTGTTGGATCTGAGTCATGCTCAAACGAATGACATGTGGTGCTTACAGGTAACCATGGTTTGCCAGTGCATTGAGGGCGGGACAAGGGGAGCGCTTGTCGCCCCGTGCAGCGGGCACGTAAGGAAGACGGCTGGCGGTCGACATCTTGAAGGACAAAGAAAACCCCCTATGTGGCGTCAGCCCTTTATGCTTTCGAAGGTGTGGCTGTGCAACCAGTCTTCAACACAATCTCAGTCACGCACGGCTTACCCCGGTCTGAGGACTTTACTCATTGGACGGGTATCGAAATGATCTAATCTGTATCCAGTTCCATGTCCAGGTACTTATGACGAGTGAACGTTTTATATGTATGGTGGACCCAAAGCTGCATACACACATTAGAGACCGCGCGTATACAAGCAATCAAACGTACCCTTCCTGAAGACACCGAGGGTGAACTCGACGACCAAGAGTAAGACACCACCACCTGGGGCAAGTCGAAGCATCTTCGGCACAAAGCCCTTGTAAAGTGCTGTCGGTCCTTCTTCTCGCATTATCGTAAGGAGTCTGACCACAGTAGTTAAAGTGGCTTCTTGAAGTGAGCAAGAGTAAGCTTACGCAGGGTATGTCCAGTTGTATTTGGGTACCGTCCCTGGGGCCTTGGTAGCACCCTGGATGCGTGACTTGACCACCTACGAAACAAAGAACTCAGTTTCTTGATCAATCGGCATGTACAACCATACATCGAACGGGGTATTGAGGGCTGTGCCAACAAAACCGCCTACGGATCCAGAGACAAAATTATTGAAAAGTTGACCTTGGGGAGTCTGCCATTGTCTTTGCATAAGATGGATGTTCAGAAACAAGGTGAACAGACTCACATCAGCTTTTTTCATCATGCTACGCACTTGGAAGATACATCCAAAATATCCTCCATTCCACCAAAGGTGTCTGTCAAGAGAAGTCTCAACCATGCGCATCATCAGGCGAGCAAATCTCCGACCTCCAGAACGTTGCCTCCATTCCACCGTAGAGTCCGAGAATGCCTTCTTTCCTGACAATGTGCTTAACAACATCTACTGGACCTACGAACGTGCTAGATTTATCTTGCAGTCTGTAATGATCTGTGAGCAAACTTTCCACATGAAGCTACGTGGAACAGTTTACTTGATCTTAACAAGTTCGAATGGAACTACAACGAAGGACTCGGTAGCGCCAGCGCTGCACCCAGTGAGGATAGAAAGTTGCTGAGTCATTTTACTTTCGCCAGACATCCCTAAGAATGTTTTCCCCCAGAAATCATTGGAGGCACTAAGTAAGAAGAAGTAAATGGCGACATCGAGTAAGGCGCTCTGATTATAGACCGATACTTACAACTTGACTGCACGCTTTGGTGCTTCAAGAAGTAATGGCGGGACCAGACCTGTAGCAAGCGATCAAAAGGTTTGGATGAAAGTTCCCATATCGTCTCACCTCTGTACAACCTGCCAACACTAAAACTTGTTCTTTAGACTCGGCCCATGTAAATCCGTGTGAGGCTTACCCTTCCTCGCGGATGATAGAAGTGAGAGTACCGACCATGCCATGCTTGGCTTTTCCGGTCTCTAGCTGCATACGCGTCTTGACCTGCAAGGATGCATTGCGTGTTGAAGATGTGACTCATAGCACAGAGGAGTAAGAACGTACGACATCTGGGGCGGGCGGGCGCATAGGGAGTCGTGTCAGACAGGAACAAGAATTCGCATGGCACTCACCGAGGGGGTAAAAGGTCAGAATTTCTGACACACCAGCGATGGCGCCAGCAGCGAAGTTGGCAATGAACGGAAGCGCTACAAAATTAATTATAGTAAGGCATTCACACTGATACGCGTCGGAGGACGAGAAAGCGATTCGCACGTTTGGGCTGCTCGGTAGGCATTTGTAAAACTACGTTTGGAAGGGCGGAATCTTTGGCCGTCACTGATGGATGTCTAGTACGGAGCAATACGGAGACCCGAATAACGGAGAGTCGTGTGACATTGCACGTGACATCTAGTCACTTGTGAAGTGATCGAGCATGTTGGCATGACCAATGGTCTACATCACGTCCTGGCAGGAATACCAAGAGGCCGCAGAAAACCTGTATGTCAAATCGCCGGGAAAGGTTAGTTACATCTCTTGTGCGGTTCGCTCGACTTTATCGCGTCACCCAGACACGATATTGTGTAAAATGGAAATCGTCAGAGGGGAAACTCGTCCTTAAGATCACCAATGATACGACGGTATGCGACCTATGCGATTTTTCAGACACTGGGGGATTTCATCTTTCACATCTAGTGCATCAAGTTCAAAACCTATTCGTCAATATTTCTCAATCGGTTCGAGTCCCTCAATCTTTCGTTGATGCAGAAAATGCAGAACAGGCGCCCGGATCCGCCTCCATCGACTGCTACGCCGCAATCGTTGGCCGTCGGAGATTCAAGTCACCCACGGGCAGCATCTCCGGTGCCTGTCACACAGACTGGCACGGCCGCTGGTGGAGTAAAGAAAAAAAAGCCAAAGAAAAAGAAATAATCGAGACCACTTCTATTCCATTGACATTTGTGAGTCCGCTCACTGTCGCGAGGCCGGTGATTGATACACGTAAACACCCAGACTCTCAGGGGAGTTATATGTTTCAAATTCCCTATTGCCTTGTTATTTACGATGTATTTCATCCGTGCGTGTACTATGTGGGCGATTCAGGTGCCTTTCTACCGTGCGGATCGCATAATACGTTCTGTCATGGGCGAGCTTATTGTTGACCCTGGATGTCAAGGGATTGGTGCTTGAGTAAATTGGCTGGTTGCTTGGAAATTGAATGAATATTGAATAATGGGTCGCGAACTTGAGGCAGGTGGTGTCCGGGGTTCGCCGTTCGCCATGACAGCCGACTACGCCCGACGATCCCGTTCACGTCTCACTCGCACGCATTACTGTATCTCAAAGCTCACCTGAGGCGATTCGATCCGACCTTGAGTCGGGCCTTCTAGAACATATTTGTGTACGTGGGATGTCCCTCTCGCAAATTCCCATAAACCTACACAATAATTTCATCTAGCCTTGGCACAATAATTCTCCCTGTCCCGACGTCAGCGACTAGGTCGCGTTCCTTCGGCGGTATTCAGACTCGTCGCGCAGCTCGATAATCTGTTCTTGGCGAAAGGCATCTGTGCGTGACAACACCAGATCGGGACACCCTTGTTCTTGTACCAGAGAACATGATCCTGCGCCGATTCGCTATCCCCGTAGATGGCACCATTCCGATTCCGGCGCTTCTGTACGGCGATGAAGACCTTCTTGCATCTCAAGACGGTGTCGGAATTTACGATGGGTACGTTCTGTTTCCTCTTCGTGCTTTCTACGAACACATGCGATTGATCGTACGATTCATTTATTTCGTCAATCAACACTAAACTTTCAGCCTTCAGAAAGCTGTCAATCATCAGACTGGCGCAGTCCATGTGTCCTCGCATCGCCTATTCTTCGTAAACTCGCATCAACCAATTTCGCATTCATTCAGTCTGGATCTCGTACACATTATACAGACTGATTACTACGCGGGATTATTCATGTCCTCACCCAAGGTCACGCTGTATCTCGATCCCACATTTGTTCCACCGTCTGGTAGTCAGGATGGCGTGAATGACAGCTTGGAAAGCTGGGTTTGCGATGTCTGTAACCACCGCAACCCCCCTGGGCTCAGTCCAGCCGCCGCACGGATATGCGCCCTCTGTGGCGTACCCAGAAGCGCGCTGTCGAGCTCTACTCGGCCCAGCGTATCGGCCTCGTCTACCTTACAACTTGGATCGACTGTGTCTTCCCCTGTCGCCTTGTCAACGCTGTCTAAATCTTTCACCCCCCCACCACCGACAAGCGAGCCATCACCGGTTGCATGTACCGCATGCACATTTCTGAACCACCCCTCCCTTCGAAACTGTGAGATATGCTCTACTCCATTGCCGCTCGCTCCAGGAAATCCTAGAATTCACAGCAAGTCTGCACCGTCCTCTCGACCTGCGTCCCCACTTGTTGAAGACAATACCTCGGATCCTGCGAATCCCCTCGTTAAGCTGAGTTTCCGCAAAGGAGGTGATAAGTCATTTTATACGATCCTTAGACGTGCTCTGAAGACTAGGGCATGGGAGGTCAGTCTAGCGAGGTAGTTCAAGAGATCCACCGCTAAATTCCAATCCAGGGTAGACAGATTGGCAAAGGCACAAGAAGTGGTACTTCGAGCCTCGGTGTCGTTTCTCCCGCGGGAGACCCGACGCCGGGACCTCTGCGACGATCAGGCATTGGTAAATTAATTCCCATCTCGCCACTGGGGATGTGTTGAAGGAAGTTATTAGATGGCATTCTACGCGGCGTCGAGACATCAGCACAAAACACTGAAACAGAATTATCCGATGCCTTTAAAGATCTCGAGGCGCTAATGGTGAAGGCGCAGGACCTTGTCCATCTCGCCGCCGAAATGAACGAGAAACTTGGTGCGCCGAGCCTTGGACCCACGGTGAATAACACGGCCTCTCCACCAGCGTGGATACCCTCTGGCACTTCGGGTCCATCAGCTCTATCGTCGTCATTATTTGCGACGACCTCGGTTGTGCTGCCCTCTGAACCGGAGGAAGCGAAATTCATACGGTCATCTTTAGCTCAGCTCGGCTTACAATTGACCAATGCACCGGTGACGGCGGACATGATACAGGACGAGAGGACATGGATGGAAGAGTTGGCACGTGAACTTGCGGGAGTGCTGCAGGGCTCTTTGGATGAAGGTCCTGAACAGAAGCCAGGAGGCATTATGAAGGAACGAGGAATAATTGGCCTGGATGAAGTCTGGGGTGGCTGGAATCGTGCCAGAGGTGTGGGTGAGTTTAACATGTGAAATTAATATTGAAGGTGATGATGATATTTGACTGCTAGCACTGATTCCACCCTCGACGTTTCTACAGGCAGTGCAACACCTGCCATTACATACCGAACCGCCAATCCGCTGCAGGATATTCAAATCAGGGTTGCGAATGCTCCACATGCCAGCATACACCCATGCAGCATTTGCGGCACGACTTTCGAGCCATTTGACTATCTCAGGGGGACAGACAACGAGCGAGATAGCTCGAGAGGAGAATATTACAATTTCGCTTGCCACTGAGATGATTTTGGCGGTGGAAGCTGATGGAGAGATATGCAGAGATGATGAGCTATCGGCAATAAGAGGGGGAGGGAGTGGCAGTGGCTCGGAGCTTAGATGGGCCCTTAACAAGTTTGCACATTATGATTGGGATGGCGAAGTGGCGTTGTAGAGTGCAGGACATCACGACCAAGGGTGTAATTACAACATACCGTCGCGACGCCCGGGGATGCGTGAAAACGAGGCTGTGGGTGTGGCACCATTTACCTTGACACGTTTTCGACGTCGACAGGGAGGATTCACCTGATCAGTGGCAATCTTGCCACGGTGGTCTTCCAAAAGTAGACTGGCAGTGGTTGGCTGTGGCTGACCAGAACAAACTCGACTAGACTTTGGACAACCGCTCTGAACGCACCACGGAGTCACGGGCGCTGTGCCCATGGCGATGAATTTGTAGGGTTTGCGATACATATGCGACGCGGGGGAGGACGTTTCCGCACGGATTGCGGGCACCGGAGATCCGGATGACAGGCATGTGCTAGAGTAAGGTAGGGACCGTCCCTCAAGATACTGACAAGCTCTGACAGACGGTAAAACCAAGTATCCATAAACCAAGTGGTAACCCTTGATGGTATGGTACGCTCTTGGCCATGTGCACTCAGCTGCCTTCCCCGTCCACGTTAGGTGAGGTAAGTAAGGGGGACGTAACCTTTAAATTAGCGGGCCGTGCCGTGCCGACAAGATCGGGAGTGCGACTGTCGCACTGGGCCCATCAGCGCATCGCTAGCGCTTCAAATCCATGAGTGCCACGAGGTTCCACCTGCGGGTCCCTGAGAGTGCAAATTCAGGCTCCACTTCCACCTCCATTTCTGTCTCGGGAGTAGACATGACCTCTGATGTACGGGGTCAACTGGCAGATCGGCGATTCCTCTCTTGGGCGGTATCCTTGTCTTGCTGATCGACCTGTCTAGCAAGATAACAATCGCTTCGCTCCATTTCTTGGCCCCGTCAACGAAAACCTCGGACAGCGTGGCACACCGCCAACCTCGCCGTGCCAGTATGTTCGCCCAAGTCATCCTTTTGGGCTATAATCGTGTGCGCACCATCATGAGTCTATTTGACATAGGATAATTCAGGGTTAGCTTCGCGGGAAAAAGAAAAACAACAAAATTTGTTTGCCTCATCGGCACCGGAGAAAGCCATGAGCGCCGACACCTCATAAGCATGGCAGGCGATGGCAAATGTGAACATGATTATTGAGGCCGTGCACAGCACGGCTATCATCAAGCGCAGGTCAAGATCTCTTTTCTCATCTTCCGCATTTGCTTGGTGAGCTAAGAATGGGTTATCGCGGAGTAATAACGAACCTTTATAGATGGACCCGTATCAACACAGGTAAAGCTTCACCAAAGACTCCCCGAAGCACTCCTCCAGGAGTCTCCGCTTCCATCCATCCCCCCTTTTCGCTCCTTCGTTATGGGTCTCGCTACCAAGGAACTTTCGCGATCGCTCACAGCCAAGGAGCAGGACAACGTTGCTCATCTTGAGAGACTCAAATACTTCCTTGCCACCGCGCCGTCACGCTGGTCCTCGCCGGGCTCCTCGCGCTCGCAAGATGATTCCTTGGAGGACCCTGAATCCGTCACTCACTCTTCTTCACACCCCTCCATGAATCGTTTCCTCCTCCCGTCGTCAGAGTATGTCTCTTGCGTCCTTTGGTCGGGTATCTACCATATCACCGGGACCGACATCGTCCGCGCTTTGGTCTTCCGATTCGAGGCCTTCGGGCGACCAGTCAGGAACATGAAAAAGTTTGAGGAGGGCGTCTTCAGTGACCTTCGCAACCTCAAGCCCGGGGTAGACGCCACTCTGGAAGAGCCCAAGGTACATGGTCTCGCCAGTACATCACAGGACACACCGACTCACGTCTCTCCAGTCTCCGTTCTTGGATCTTCTGTTCAAATATCAATGTATCCGTACGCAGAAAAAGCAAAAGGTGTTCTACTGGTAAGTGAATGACTCACGTCCTCCTGATCTACACCACTTCATGGATACACCAGGTATTCTGTACCTCACGATCGTCTCTTCCTCGATGCTCTTGAGCGCGACCTCAAGCGCGAGAAGATGGGCCTCGAGCCTACGACTGTCGTTGTGGGCGAACCAGCGTTGTCGTTCACGTACGAGCCTCAGCGCAGCCTTTACGAACAATTCGGAAAAATGTTGGGTGGCCGGGAGGCAGAGGGAGATTCTAGCTCCCACCTGGCACGCGATGTAGCGGTCTCACAACATCTCGACGATGGGAGCAATCACCTGTCCACCGCCATCCCTGGGGGCAGTCAGCACAACACGATCCGTCTCGAGGGCACAGGTTCCAGTCAACTCTCGTCGACCGGCCAGCGTTCCAACCTGCCGTTCATGCCGTTCACGCTATTTGAAGGCTCCCCAACGTACAAGCAACGTCGTAAAAAGCCGGCGAACAAATTTCATCCCGCAAATCTTTCGGGGATCAACCGCAGCAGTCCAGAAGGGAGCCACCACTCTCGCAATGAGCCCACATATGTGGGCAGTGGTTATGGAGGTAGCGACCGCGCCTCGTCGGCTGCTGATATGTTTATAACGCAAGCCAGGGGCGACGTTAAGATTATGCCTGGAACGCCACCATCAGATATGCATCCCCCTCACCTTGCGCCTGACTTATCCAATGTGCCCATTGACGGTGGAGTGTACCCTCCATACGAACATGCTGCCGACGATTCTGCACAGGGATTATCACACACCACCTACATTTGTCCTAATCCCGATAGTGCCAGTCTGCCATCCTACTCTCACGGCTCGAATTCTTCGGGGTCTTGCAGCCCGATTACGTCCAAGGCGTTCGTCTGCCCTCTTTTTTGTTGTGGCCGGCTATTCAAGCGCATGGAACATTTGAAGCGGCATGTGCGCACCCACACAATGGAGCGTCCATATCAATGTGACCGATGCATGAAGCGGTTTTCGAGGTCCGATAACCTCAATCAACACCTTCGTATCCATTTCCGCACTGACGGGGATGACACAAGCTCCGGAGACTTCGCAGCTTCTGATCTCGACAGTGATAGTCAGGGATTGGACGAAGGTGACTTCTCGTTCTCAAGTGGGATGCCAAATATGGAAATTTGCGAAGTGGAGGTGGCTGGTCACCTGCAGGAGATTCAGGGAGACGAAGAAGGTCTGGTTGCCGCTGCGCCAGGCGCCATGACGTCGAACTGGAGTGCCGCCGCCTCAAATCCCGCTCTTAACCCGTATTATTCTCATAACGCTCCCGCACCTGTCGACATTCCCAGCCCAGATAGCGATCTTCCCCATCTTGGATTCCTACCCTCAGTTGACGCGTCGAACATGACCTGGGCGAATCTCTCTCAGATCCCTTCTACCCCCGACTCTGTATCCGCACACTGCAGAGAGCCTATGATGTCTTCACTTTCCGCGCCACCCTGTCGACCGGAGTTTGACCAAGCATCCCTCCATCGGTCAGTGATGACCCGTGGGATGACTGGTCCAGTGAGGCGCCATAGGAGCATGACACCGTCCGTACAGAGAGATTATGGCCGAGGTCATTCGCCACCTAGCCGTGGCTACCACCCATATCTGCATGTCTCTGCCACCCAGTCCCGCGCAAGTTCAAGCGGTACATCGAGCCCCTCAAGCCTCGCCTGTTCACCGGACATGCCTGCTTTATCACCTATTTCTATCGGCGACAACAACTCGATTAACGCCCAGCCACACTGCGTGCCTGGTGCTCCTCAAGTGCCAGTGGGTTACGACGGCGTTTCCTCTGGCAGGATGCCATATTATGACAGCCCGCTGCAGACAAGTCCTACATATCCGACCAACTACTATGGCTCGAATCCTTTGTTCACTAACGCATAGACAATAATCAGCCATGCTTGTCCCAACCTCAAATAATATATGAACTACCATAGTGTTTCGGGATCTTCACTTGACCGCCTTGTATCGTTGCGAGATATTTATCAACCTGTCTTTTCTAGTATACCCCTCACATTTGCTCTACAATTTGTATTTTCCGGTCCGATTGTCCCTCTGCTATTTGATCACCTAAATTCTTTTTGGAACAATGCAGCTCCATCGTCTCTCCCATGACGTATTTGATACGCCTTCCACCAAACACTTTTGTGTGTAAACTGCACCCGTGCTGCATTCTTAATATATGTTTTTTCTTGCCGTTCTCTCCACCAACGAGGACAGGCTCGAATCAACCCTTGCATTGATTGCACCCGTGCTGGGTTAATTTTTTCCTAGCCGTTCTCTCGACTAACGGCAATTGGTCGGGTGATCTCCAATCAACTCATCAATGTGCTCTCCCGGATCCCACGGCCACGAAGATGTACGGCCGCTGATTACATCTCACAGCACGTTGCACACATGGGCGAGGACGATCACGATCGAGAGATCGTCTACTGGTTTACGTCCTTGGACCTTAAGCCCATATAGGAACTGAATTGTCACACAGAGGAATGGACGTGGATTGATGCGTACAAGCGGTTCATCAGGTCGGTCATGACGACAAGAACTCATCGAGCAAGTTATAAATGATCGTTGACGACGACTAGAGGCCCGACCTCTTTCCCGACGAAGTATGAATGAGAAGCAGGTAATTCATGCTCGCCCATCATTGTGCCTCACGTCCACGATCCCACACCTATCAGATGCTCGAATTTCCGGAGGCGTCGGGCAATAAGATGAAGGAGGGGACACACTCCGCCGATAGCCGACATCCATGATGGCATAGCGTCGTAGTTCTTTCGTAACTGTGCAAGCCACTCCTCCCAAAGTTGGCGCATGAGTACTTTAAGCGATCCTAAATGGCGTTACAGCATGCCTTCTTGATGGCCCGGTCGTGTGGAGAGTACATAGCACCCGGGCCAATTCACTTACTCCTCGGGTGCATTGTACGGTTGCATGGTTTAGGCTCCATACTGTAGGAACCTTGCCAATGCCACGCACAGAGACTAGTGGCTCCGATGAGTCGGCATTTGCCTAGGAAGCGGCCACAATGGTACTTTTGATCTGTTATTCCGGGAGCTTACTGCTGAAATTTGAATAGCGTACTAGGCCAAGCAGGGCTGTCCCGACAACATCGCACATCCACATCAGGGCCAGTAGACTCGCGGACGCCCCTAGGGATTCGTCATCACGAAGCATTCAATTGAGCGACCCTGCGACGGGTTTCCTTTTTTGAGTGATGCTTCGCTTTCATACTACAAGCCCTGCTTGATTGGGTTCCGATCATCGCACTGGATGCTCGTACTGCCGCTTTGTTCATCCAAAAAACTCTAGGCCATGCGGTTGCCGCGTGCAAGTTCACAGGATTGAACTGACAATACCCCTACAACGGTGGTGCATCATTACGTAATTGAGATGATGAGTGAGCGGAGACGACCAGTGCCGAATAACCCAAAACCGCCATGTTCTCCGCATTCTCGAGACGTCTGGTACGTCCTTTACCCCACACAGCCTTTTCGTAGGTTGATAGGAAAATACAGCCGCAAATATCAATCTTGTTTGTGCTGACCATTTGTCGCCAAGAATCGTGCTAATGCGACGCAAATGGACGTTTATACCAGTCACCATCCCTCGTCGCCACCCTCCGTCAAGGCGCTCGCCATGCTGCGAGCGTCGCTTTCCGCACCGTACCCGCCTACCAAGCCTGATGCTCCCCCACTTGATTTCAACCTCGAGGTCATTGAGTCGAAGCCACCTACCCCAAATCAGTTGCGGACGATCCTCTCGTACGTGACGCCGCCACACGACGTCTCGACAGCGTCGTATGCGACGTTCTTGTCATCGCATCCCTCCGCGCCAGGGGTGGAGGAACAGCCTCAGAGCGCCTCTGGCGTCGCGGAGCTTGGTACGCGGAACCCGAACGCGCTCAAGTGGCCAGTGGTGGTCGATTGGGACGGTGGGCGGGCGAGTGTTGGTGAGGTGGAGGGTGTTGCTAATATACTGGAGGCGCTCAGACAGCGCAGAGATGGCGAGGGTAAGGATGAGGGCGTCGTCCAACCCAAGGGGTGGTTTTGGTAAGTGCAGTATGTTACGATCGTGGTACTTGTAAATTTATCCTAGTCGACTTTTGAAACGCCACTCATGCTTGTGTCAATCAATTCTGGTAACAGAGAATAGTCTGTATCAGCTACGTACTGTGGTACGTGGAATTGATGGTATGTACAATGATAAAGTATAAGGTGAATGATTGTCGAAAAGCTAGTATAATCGTGCTCGACGTCCCTCTCCTTCCGTTGTCTATTTGGCAGCTTGAACCTGCTGCCCACCCGTGTTTTGCCCTGTCGGTGAGGGGGTAGTCGGGCCCGCTGGAGTAGTCGTTTTCGACGGGTTGGACTTGGCGATAGCCTGTGTCCCCGTTGTCGAAGGTAGACTAGTAGAGGAGGTGACGCTGCTCGTAGAGGAGGAGTTGATTCCAGTCGTATCCACAGTCTTGTTGTTACTTTTCTTAATCGTCCCACCCACTGCTCCACCGACCGCTGCCCCGACGACAATAAGGACAATGACAACAATGGTGATGATACCATTGCGGGTGCGCCAAAAGGACGTTCGCGGCTTGGGTGCTGTTGGGGGGTATACGGGAGAACCGAACTTTTCACCAGAAGCAGCCTCTGGGATGGCTGGCGTCAACGGGACGGCGACGGGTGGTGGCTGGGGTGATTGCGGAGGAGGTGGGTTGCGCATGGAGGGTGTGCGACGAACTGGTTGTTCTGCAAGGAGGTCGACATTGTAGCCTTCCTGGTAGTACAGTCCGAGTTAATGCGGGGCACGAGGCTGTGCACTTGGCTTACCTGCAATTGTGCGCGAGTCGCCTTGGGTGCTTCGTGCAGCAAACTTTGGTCGTAAGACGACATTGCCTTCTGGATTGACCCTCACCGCTGCGGTAGAGCAGTGGGCAGTGTCGGGTAGAATTTAGGCGCTCACTGCTCCACTGGTCGGGCTAGTAACACTGGAACAGCCTCACGGCGTGCCTGGTCACATTTATCTTGATGATCACGAATCAAGTCAAGTATAGCTATGGACGCGTCTATCTACATAGGCTCAGAAACTCGAACAAGACCGTCGTACAGAATGTCCCCAGTGAATAGAAAATGGTTGATTTAAAGAATTCCCACGGTAGTCATTTCGGACCTCCGAGTCTTTCAAATGCGTTTCTTTTCTCCGACTTTCGTTCACTGGTCTCGTCGTCGTCCACATTGCAGATAGTGTTCTGCTCAACGCTTGTTGTACGGATTTAACGTAGCTATATGCGTGCTCATGGCTAATTTCAACCTAGGAAATTCCATTCCAGGTCCAGTTCATCACTGCTGATCCGCACGTTGCACAGGGCGTGCTTGTCACGCCATGCCTTCATTTCTGAACAAGGTCTTCGGTTATAAGAGGCATGACGACAAGGAGGCCGCGCGTCCAGTGCGTGAGCCCTCCGATAGTACCCTGCTGGACGGCAAGTACGAAGCGATCCTTCCCATCCTTTCCCCATCTTCTTCCACTTTCGCCGACGCTCAGCAAACCAAGGACCCAGACCGCGATGGGGGATTCGCCCTATTCAAGTCCAAGATTCTTGGGGGTTCCCAGAAGCCTGCTCAAAAGCATTCAGTGAATGTCCCTCGCCTGACGCTCCACCTCCCTGGACCCAGGGAAAAGTTGGATTCCCGTGCCTTGGGTGTCGTCTTTGAGGCAGATCCTGGCTCTCAAATAGTGCTCGACGATGCTGTCATCGCTAAGAAACGTCTCAACCCTCTGGAAGCTCTTATCCTCATCCGGGCGTGCACTCAGGCCATTACCGAGCGTGGTATGCTTTTACATCGTCTCTGCAGCTTTCTCGCTTATCCAGCTAAATCAGGATTGGAGACTCTTGGAATCATGCATCCGCACTGGTCCACTGCATCTCCTGATGTCCAGCGCAAGCTTATTTCGCTCTTTATCCACTCCTTGACTCAAAGCCGAGTAACGACGCTCTCTCCAACACCCGCTTCCTCCACGTCAACTTTTGAAAAAGAGCTTCATTATACACGTTCACCTCATGACGTCGCTGCTGTCCTTCGTTGGGGCCTCCGTCATCTCTCGCTTGAGAATGATCATTTTGGTAAAGACAGCGCTCAATGGGGATGGTACAATACGTTCTTTCAAGCGGAGCGTAGCGCGTCATACCCTCCCAAAGGGTTCTCCGAACTATTGCCGCCTCAGTTACCTCCGCCCCACATCGAGCTGCTGACCGCGACACTTAGTCTGATATCATCGCTCGCCTCACACGCCGAAGCGAACAGTATATCTGGTAGCAAACTATCCAAGTTTCTGGGTCTCTGGCTTCTCGTAGCTACTCGAGCGGAACAGTCTGATGACTGGAACCGGTTTTATGCTCGATGGGAGCGCAGCGGTCGCATTCTAGAACATCTATTCCTCGCCCACTTGAGGTATGTCTGGACAAAGAGTTAAATCTTACATTGACTGATGGTGTCATAGGGAGGAATCTTTCGGACAGCGTTTACCCACACGGTTGCAGGAACTAATCACGTACTACCCGTACAACAAAGGCTCTCCAGCCACGAACGATAATCTTCTCCCACGGCCCCGTTTTTCTACCCGTCAATACGATGCCCTTTTCGTCCGTATCGAGACCCTCCTGGCGCACAACGCGGAGCAACCGAAGCAGCACCCGATCCAGCTTCTTCTTGACGCCTTCCAGCTTCCTATCGACAGTTCTTCCAGCGACGAGCACACAACGTTATGGAATACCCTGAAGACCACAGCATTTGAAGAGACAGTCTCATCCGATTCAAAAGGACCACAGTTTACTCGGATCTTTGTCGACGAGACCATTCATTTGCTGTCCTTGATACCTGCCAATAACAATCATCCGACATCGCCCGCACTGTTGACCTCGCCTATTACCAAAGTTGTGTCTCGCAGACGTTCCTCCTCACTCACCAAGGCTGCCGAGCGTGCTGCCTGTAAATCGAATGCAAACGACGGATCTACACCCATATCACCATCATCACCGTCTTCGATTGTGATCACAGATTGGACGCAGTTTGCTCTAAGCGGGTTTGGTGACACCCCAACTACACAGCCCCTGCCTGCTCTCTTTAGCCAGGACGACGACATAGAAGTAACTCAACCTCAGGTTTCACGCAAGTCTAGTGGCCGTGGCAAGTCGCGTACCAGACGACGTTCTGAAGACCACGGACCTTTGGACACTCCACCATCATCCCACCCCGATCCTGAGTCATTCATCATCGAGACGAAAATTGCGTCAGTACACGCGGTACAAGTCGACGAAGCCTTCATCGACTTCTGGAGCGACGCTATCGTCGACCCTATCTCTGCCAACTGGCCTTCCTTCGTTGTATGCGGTCTGAAGCAAAACCCGAATGTCAAACAGTCGATCCGCTGGCTTGTGATTGAGCAAGCGTATAGTCGCGAGGAGCCTTCCCGTGCTCCATCTCCAGATGGACGCAGAGGTCGTTCTCCCCGTCCGTCTTTCAAATCTGACATATCTGGATTTCGTATCAACTCGGTGTTCTCATCTGCTCGGAAACGGCTCAGCGTTTTCAGCAAATCGGCTACTGACTTGGACCTCAAGAGGTCAGGTGGTAAAACCCCAGTTGCGGGAGAACTCGGAGAAGTTCTCGTTGAGGAAGAGCCTATATTTTTGTCCACACCTCCTGTCAAGGCGGGTTTCCATGTTGATGGGAATGCAGCTGCTAAAGCCGCTGTCACCGGTGGTGCAACAGTCGACGTCGCCGATCAGCCGAAAGGAGTCGAGATGTCCACTGCGCCTATCGTTGACGCTCCACCTACACCTGTGCCCAAGGTGAGCACCTGTCATACTGGAATTGAGAGTCGAAATATTGACTTCCGGAAGGAGGAAGCTGGTTCTGTCCAGGTAGTGGCGAAGCCTCCCTCGATTGAGCTGCCACGTCCGTCTGTCAGAGCCTCAGAGGAGACCGTTACTAGAGATTCTCCACCTACCCATGACGTTGTTAACCCAAAGGTCGATAGCTCAGTGAACCAAATGGCCACCATCGCTCCGTTACCGGCTGAAAAAGGGCAGGCCCAGGCAAGACATGCCGCTGTCAAAAACGAGGTCCGACCTGTCGCGCAACGAGCGGATCGCGATGAGCATTTCCATGCTGAATCCACAGCCGAGCCGCCCAACATGACCCAGGTTGACGTTGCAGACAACGGTTCGCGGGAAGACGCGAAAGCTGTTGCTATGTCCCTAATCCCGGAAGCCGTCGTAGTGGTCGCGGCGACACCCGTTGCTCAGCCTCCGGCCCTCGCTACTGTCGAGAACCAGTCCGCTAAGCTGACTCTCGAAGAACCCCATGTGGCTACGCAACCGCCACAGAGAGCTTCCGCTGATCCCGTAGCGGCAATCACCGTCGAATCAGCAGGCCAACATGAGATTGATCATCTCTCCTCCGTATCTGCAACTGAGGTTATCGCCACTGAGGCGGGAGCTCAGTTGGAACCACGTTCGATAAATTCCGTGGTTGATGAGGTCGAAGAAGCCAAGGAACTTGCCGAGCACGTGGAAATACTTACTCCCGTTCCGGAACTCTTGGCCTTTGTTGACAAGACTCCTGGCCAAGACTTTTCTGGACATGCTGGGGCTGCCCAAGTCCCCGCTGCCAAGCCAAACATTCTCGCTGATGCTGCCCCTCAAGTCGTGGTGTTTGATGGTGTGGCTTCTCAACCACAACCCGTGGCCGCGGGGTTACAGGCTACTCCGAAGGCAGGAGCCATCCACCCTGTAGAAAATTCCTGCGATGAGGGGAATGTCGAAACCGAACATGCCGCGGACCAGGCACCTGAGCTCGTAGTGGAAGAGGCACAGCCCCACATGCAAGACACTATTGTCCAGACCGCGGAGGCACCCTTGGTTGAAGCTAAGCTTGAGGCTAATGTTTCCGCCGGCAACGTGTCTGCCTCGCAGGTTCCTGATGAGGTGGAAGTTCAAGCGGCACCCGACAGGTTCGATGCTGCGTCAGTCGATGAAACTCGTGGCTCAGAGATTACCGACGATGCCCACGAACCTATCGAGGCTGCCCCGAGTACTCTCCCGGAATCGGAGGTGGAAGCTAGGACACGAGACCCCGTCGTCGAATCCGTCGTGGATGCTGTGGCTCCACCAGAAGCACAACCTTCCTTGGGAGCAGAGTTGCCAACTCAGGTTCGCGACCACCAAGTAGCGGAAGCATTGTCGACCGGAGTCAACCCAGAAGCTGCAACCACCGCGTTAGCCACGCTAGATGAAGTCATCGCTGTTAAGGCGGAAGACTATGACGTCCCTTCTGACGATGCAGAGCCTGTCGAGGACAAGTCAGCGGAACCCGTTACCGAAGAAGCGCAGGTCTTTGCGAGGGAGGCAGCGCCAATTGCGAGCGAACCCGTTGCCATCACTCCCACTCCCATTGTTACTATTGAGGAGCCCGTCGCCCACGACGTGCAAGCTCCCACAGAGACTGATCATTCATCAAGTGAGCCTGCGCCTCAGTTTGTTGACGAAGCTGCGAATTCTCCTCCATCTATCGATGTTGTCTCCGTTCCCGAGGAGATCATTGTTGGCGAGGCGGAAGTACATGTGGGACATGAAGTGTTGCAGCCCACGGTAAATACAGTCGATGAGCCCGGCGCCGAAGACGCCGAGCCGGCTGCCCCGGCGCCCGAACTTTTTGAACCAGAGCAGGTCTTTGTCAGCGAACCAGCAACTGTCGTCGATGAGTCCTCCCCAGTACCCATTGGAGTATGCGAAGCAGAAAGTCAACTGGAGGGTAGGTCTCGTAGACTGGACGACACTTGTCCTGCTGACGATGTTTTAATAGCAACGCCGGTTGCGATCAGCGAGACGGACCAAGTCAGCGAACTACACTAAGCAGTCGATCCTGCCGAGCAACTCGCAGCATGTAAGTGTTGAGGAACCTCGTCTGAGTCCCCCCGCTCTTTGCTCATGCGCCAGTTCAGCCGGACTCTCTTGAAATTACCCATACGGAACCAACTGTCGGCCTATTGGAACCTGCCACCACCTATCTATAAGAAAAGCAGCCCATCTCTTCAACTTTCGCTTTTCCTCATATATGCATATTTCTCAAGTCTTATTTCTTGTCTCATCCACACCCTCATTCATTTTCCCGACTTTGACAAATCTAACACAAATGGGATATTATCTTACACCTCTGGGTTCTCTTGTACCTATACCAGAATCCGATTCGGCTACTTATGATATACACCTTTTCGACGCTATTTCATCCAGCTCACCTTCGTTTTTCTACTCTACCTTGATGCTTTCAATGTTCCAATACTCTTGCGCGTAATCCTGGATAGCACGGTCGGAGCTGAATTTGCCCATCTATTCGTGTTGTTTTGGATACCCTCAATACAAGTAGATCGGGTTGACACACCTTGGCTGTCGTCCTGATACTCTTCTTGATCCATTCCGTACGATCGTCGTAAGCTTCGTCTACCATCTGCAGCGCCTCGATGTCTGACAAACGCGAGTGACCATCAATACGTGATGGATGTCAAGCACGTCCAAGACCCACAGGAATCGAAGTCGTCAGTGATCAGATAGTAATCGCCTTGCCGAATGGTGTTTAACAATCTATCACCAACACACGTGAGGAAAGTAAGGAAAGGACCAAGGAGGAAAAAAAAAGTGCATACGGCTCGTAGACGTGGTCGTCGCCAAACAGGCCTTTGGAGATCACGTCCAACACAGTGGCAAGCGCAGGCGACTTTTGTTCCACCGGCACGGGGTGGTACATGTGCTGGTAACGCAAGTTTTCCACGTCGGGCGTCAAGTTTCCAAAGAAGACTAGAGAAAAAAAGATCATTGATCGATCGACGATCGAGGCCAGACAAAACTCACAGACGTTGCTCGAACCGACTTCTTCGGCGATCTCAATGTTGGCGCCGTCGACGGTTCCGAGCAAAAGACCACCGTTCAAGCAAAACTTCATATTGGACGTGCCAGATGCCTCCGTACCGGCGGTCGAGATATGCTGGCTGATATCCGAGGCGGGTATCAACACCTCAGCCAAGGTTACGGAATAGTCGGGGAGGAAGAACACGCCAAGGTAGTCCTGGGTGTCCGGGTCGACATTGACCACGCGGGCAACGTTCACGATGAGGCGGATGGTCTGGAAATGATTAGCGACTTGGATACGTGACGAGAGCGAGAGTCATACTAGTTTGGCGATATAATCTCATGATCGTGGTGTCAGTACGTGGCAAAATGGGATAGACGGGAACTTACAACCCGGGGCAGCTTTGCCAGCGAAGAAGACGTTCCTTGGGACGACTTTCTTCCTTTCCTCCAGCGTCATCCCCTTCAATGTCAGGTAGCGCTGGGAGACGTGTAAGAGTGAGTCAGCAACTGTGTCTGCCAACGCACATGAATAACACCAAGAATGTTGAGCGTTTGACGCTACGTTCTATAGTATCAGCTGCGTGTGCTAAAAACATTTCGTTCTGTGACGATATACCTTATACTCATGCAACCTCTGTGCAGAACGTTCTGTTAACCTAGTTGATATAGACATATGCTGCTCTTACCTTTATCTGTACGTCAAACAACGCGTTCGTATCGACCTTGAGTCCTAGGGTTGTCTGGACATAATGGGCTAATCTCTCCTTGTTGGCGTGCTTGACGGAAGCCCATGCAATCTGGAATTCTTCATCATCTACATAATCCAACAAGTCCTCGAGCTTGGACAAATCCTTTAGCCACACGCTTTTCGGAACCCCAAGAGTTTCGGTGATGAGCGAGCTGAGATTTGGGTTGCACTAGGGAAAATGTGAGCGCTCTCTTGCTGCCAGTGACGATCTTACGTACTTGGTCAAGCCAGCGTCGCGGAGTGACTTTCAACAAGACTCGTCATCCAGCCACCTCCCAGATTCGTTAAGACACCTACCACCGTTGGTGACATTTCCAAACCTTGCAGCACGTTAGACAACAATTTGTAAGCGGTGTACATGGACGTACTTGCTGATACCAAAGTAATCCACAAAGTCCTTCATGATCGTAGTCCTCACTAACTCACTGTGCAACTAGGGGGGTCCCTTCATGCTTATGTGGACTGAAGGTAAACTACAAGACATACCTCAGCGACGCCGTTAACCCTTCGGCTTCCTGTTTGAATAATGACGTGTCAATATTCATTGCGGTGGAAGAGACCACAAACCAATGCACGCTAGATGCGCCATGCGAATGTTCTTTGGTACACCCTCTACGCAACTATGGTTAAAAACGTCACGCAAGGTGAGCGACATCACTCGCCTTCGATCAACGACATCCTCTCCAACCGGTCACGATCGCCGGGGAACATCCGTTCGACGGCTAACGCAACCATTAGCCTGAGGGCTGACGAGGCCAACACGCACTTACATTGCAAGAATAAACTTGGAAGCAAAACATGTTGTATAGTCAATTCAAAGGGAATCTCGAAATCCAACTCACAAGTTCTGTATACATGAGAAAGAATTAGTGATATTCTTCTCTCAAAAGATACGGACTGACGATATCAAAGATGATCTGCATGTGTCTAGAGAGCTGTCAAATGATATTCATGGACGAGGAACCGACAGCGTACCGGGGCAGAAGATGTTCCATTAGAGGAACAGACCACTTTTCCAGCGCTTCCTAGAACAAGACCTGGTCAAAGCGACAAAGATCAAGGAATCGTGTAACTGACAGGGAGCACAGTATGATTGGTGAAAAAGAAAGTCTCCGTGACGATCTTCCACGCTGTTTCCCAAGGTAAATCTTCCTCGTCGAGAAAAATACGCATCAGTTCAGGAATGGCCAATGTGGGGTGAGTCTGTGGAATGATGTTAAACAGAGCTGCACCACCCTGCATAGTTTACTGACGTCATTAAGCTGTATAGCGACATCTGACGATTGTTGAGTCAACGGAGAAATCTGATTTTCAGTCACTCACAATCGGACAGTTCCGTAATCAGTTTGCCAAGGTTCTTGAAGCGCCTCAAGATGTCTGCGAGACTGGCCGCAGTCCAAAAGTACTGTTGCTTAAGGCGCAATTCCTTTCCAGCTGTTGACCCGACAATGTGAGTAGACGATCAGCCCGGTAGGCCGAATGGATCACTCACAAGTTGTATGGTCATTAGGGTAAAGCACCGAGGTGATTGCAGCCGCACTGTTTGAAGATTCGACAGCACGCTCATAATCTCCAGCTGAAGCGAGACGCGTGAGGTGACAGGGATGTACACTTTTTTTTTCTCACCATTGAAACTATTCAAATCAAAACCTCTCTTGGGTTTACTCTCCCAAAGACGCAGATTGTTGGTATTCCTTGTTTCAAACCCTGGAATCATGACGTCGTACGCAGCTGCCAACACTTCCTGACCACCGTGCCATACGCCGCGCCCGCTCCCATCAAGATACTTGTCTGCGGTGCCATAAAAACGGATCTCATATGCGACATCGATGCGGGGGAGTTCCCAGGGATTCGAATTCTCAAGCCAAGGATCAGGCGCTTCGAGTTGCTGCCCATCAGGAGAAATGAGCTGCTGGAAGATGCCATACTTGTAACGCAGCCCGTATCCCCACACCGGAAGTTCCTGCGAGGCGGATGAATCGAGATAACATGCTGCAAGGCGTCCCAGGCCACCGTTGCCCAAACCGGCATCGCGTTCTTGGGCGAGGAGGTCCTCAAGGTTGAACCCGAGCTTATCGACGCCTTCGTGGTACTTGCCTTTGAGCCCAAGGTTGAGAAGCGCATTGTCGAGGGCTCGTCCCATCAAGAATTCGAGAGAGAGATAGTAGGCACGTTTCCCTCCTTTTCGATTCAATTGCAATTGTGTGTCATTCCAGTTGATCTAGGAAAAGCATGAGTCGACAAAGAACTGAGACTAGGCTCGTCATGGCACATACGAGTAGGTTGTCACGGACGGAGAGCGCAGTCGCCTGATAAGCGCCCAAGTCATCGAGACTGTAGACTTGGCGTGCCAACGACGTCTGAACATGGTTCACAAAAGACCTCGTGATAGATTGCACATCTTGACCAATGTTGAATTGATCATTCGGATGAGACGTTCCTTATCACGCACCCGTATCGAGCCCCCTATACCCATCCTTCCACACTTGCTCTTCGCCCTTGGGCCATTTTTCTTTGCCAGAATCGTCCTTCTCTGGGAGATAGCCTGAAACCAGGACATGATCGATGTGTGCGTTGTTGATCGTAAATGTTTAGACTCGGACGTACCCGTGAGAGTTCTAACATGTCTACGGGGACGCTTTGGTCTCCCGATGGTGGTGGGGTCAAGGGTGGATGTCATGTCAGTGAGATTGGAGAGTGGAAGTAAATTATTCCAAGTGGCAAGTGGACACCTGTGGCGGCGTTTGTGCGAAAGGGGCCAAGATACCTCCACCCTACTGACCGTTGACCCGCCATATACGAGCGATATCAAAGCATGAAATAGCCCATGGAGCTGCGCAAGGAACTGAGCTCTCCCCACCTTGCCGCACACGCACGCATGCACCAGCCACACCCCATCTGCATGTACACGAGCACACGGCCGTCCAGAGGTGTCTTCGCACTCATAAATCACACTGATCCACCACAAGTCTGGGGGGGCGAGGTCCGTGGTCGGCCTACGGACTGCGCTAAGAATGCAGCGTGGGTCGTTTCTACAACACCTCTGGACGGTCAAACCCTGTCCTTTCCCAACTTTGGCGTGGAGACCTTTCAGGGTATCGAAATGGGAATTTCTATGCAACAGCTGGAGGTGCCTAACCTCGTTGAACCCGTTGACATTCTGCAGGACGGCCGACGAGTAACACATTCTTTTGTCATTGGAGATTCAGTCGACATCTTGTATACTATGCGGCATTAGAAGATTAGGTTGGCTGGTTTGTTTGTATACTTTTCGTGTTTTCCCTCGGCGACTGGTGCAAATCATTTTCCTTGACGTGATATCCAATGAGCGAGTGGAGATGTCAGCGTATGAGGCAGTTGCTCGGCATCCTTGATGGAAATCGCACTCGCCGAGGTATTCCCGATGCGCACAGCGGGCCACCCTGCACATGCCCTCCCCACGGTCCCCCTGCAGAACCACACGGACGTCCGACTTAATTTGACACTTCAGCACGGGCCCGACACTTTTGAAGGTCATCATACCAAGCCCCAGCTATACCTCACCCTTAGTGTCGATATCATGTCACTCCAGGACGATGGTGTGATGACGATCATTGGCACATGAAGAGCGCGTCGTTTTCAGCGTAAGTCATGGCTGGGATTTCATCTTGAGCTGTAGTTTGAAGCTTCACTCTCGAGCCTGTCGAGAAAGTCAACGTTCAACTCCCACTGGACACTGAGCATTCATTCTCGAGAAATTGAATCTTAATTTTTACAGCTTTGCCTGCCACCTTATTGTCGATATCATGTCACTCAAGGACGATGGTGATTGGCACACGAAGAGCGCGTCGTTTTCAGCGTAAGTCATGGCTGGGATTTGGCATGGTGTAGTGCGGGTACGACGGGGATCGGGGGAAGGAGAATCAGAGGCAATACATGAATACCTCGGCGAGTGAGATTTCCATCAAGGATGCCGAGCAACTGACATCCGCGCTCACTCATTGCATACCACGCCAAGGAAATTTACTATTTGCACCAGTCGCTGAGGGAAAACACGAAAAGTATACAAGCCAACCACTAATGTTCTATTATGGGATATAGGATACGAAAGACGATGACGTAAGCTCCAGAGACCAGGGTAGCTGTCAAGAACTGTTGCTGCTGAATAATGTTGCGTTGGAGGAGGTTGTCAGGCACCCTGGTATTCCCTGAAATTTGGGTGCTGATCTCCATAAAGGCCAGCAGTGGTTGGAAGGAGGGAAAGGTGGGGTTTCTATCCGGACGGGGCCGAACTATCCACATTGCATTCTGAAGTTGGCAGCCTATATCTTTATTAACAAAGATCATTTCGGACCGACGTTTATGAGTTGAGAGATTCTCGAATTCGACGAAACCTTCTGTGGGGTTTGTCAATTCGACAGTGACTTTGATCAGATTGCCCTTGGAGATGGCAAAAGAAGGAAAGAATATCTCGTTGCCACCCATCCCCTGAACCCAAGCTATACATAGAAAGAGTGAGATGGATTGCTGATGCATGGTTTAATGTCACATCACCCTTGTATCTTATCCACCTCGATGGTGGTGGTCTTGGCTCCACAGTGATTCCGGCTTGAAGAAGAAATCGATTGCACGGCGGGCGGCCGCTGATGCCGACTACGATATCGAAAGCCGAGTCATTGGGACCGAAAGCACTGGGGACTTGGATGATTCCCTCGACCACTTCGACACTTTCAACAGGCTGTCGGAACAAGGCAGGATGAGATCAAGTAATATACGAACAAGAGGAAACACACCTCCCATAGAGCACCAGCCCAGATGGTGTTGTCTACAAGGTCAGTGCTATTGATAGAATTCTCGACATGGTCAAGAATCGGGGGTTGGTGATAGTCCGCGAGAACCGCAAAAACGAACAAGAAACTGGAGACAAGACTGCAATTGAAGCGCATAGTAGCTAGAGTGAAGAGATGATGATGTTGGCATGGCACGGCCACATGATGGTTTTATAGTGGTCGGATGAGTCTGAAACACACAAATATTGATCGTTTGAATGCCTCCAACAGTCACGGTCACGGTCGTGTGTACAGTAAACTAGGCGGAGCTGCTCCGCTGGTTAGATAACGAAAATTATTACCTCCGTTGTAATTTGATACTGGGGTGTCTGCTTCGCGTAAATCACTTCCGACGGTCAATTTAACGAGGCATCTGTCATATGGGCCATACCCCTTGAGGTCCGGGGGGTATGGGTTATGGGAGAGTATGGGTTATGCA
>JBBPNA010000178.1:0-51063 GCA_038090555.1 Boletus subcaerulescens | reverse complement strand
TGAACAACTGAAACTATGAGCTGATTGGTGTGCTGGTTTACTAGACTTCTGGACTGCTGAGCAAACTGGCTCCAGTCAGTCCAGTCAGTTCAGTAATGTCAGAACTTTTGCAATTTTGCTGATGTATATTCGGTCAGGCCTGTCTAAAAGGACATGACAGACAGCCGAGAGAGTAAGTCAGGCCTGTGGTAGAGGCCACGATACTTCGCCGATATATTGAGTCGGGCCTGTTGAATAGGACATGACACACCACCGAGAGAGTGAGTCGGGCCTGTGGTAGAGGCCATAATACTTCGCCGATATATTTGGTTAGGCCTGTCTAGAAGGACATGACACACTGCCAAGAAAGTCAGTCAGGCCTATGTTAGCAGTAATGATACTCCGCCTATATATTTGGTCGGGCCTGTCTGAAAGGATTTGACACACAACCGGGAGTGATAGATTGAGTTGGACCTGTCATACAAGTTGCGACACTGCTCCAATGATGTATCTCGGCCCTGTCCGTCACGCTATGATTGATGGTGAAAGTACAATGTAGCAGCATAATGTGGCTGATAATGTGTATAATCAGCAATAGCACATGGCCAATGAAGATATTCAGACTGGAGACAGGGGACAGTGAAACACACAATATCATATTGGAATTATGAAGTTACATCACAAAAGTATCAGCAGTATCCCAGAGGTGTAGCAAGGACAAACAAAATTTGAGCAGGGTATGTCAGCGTTTGCTGGCGGTGAAGAAATTTGCAGCCATATGCCGAACACCTTCCACAAACATCTGCTTACGCTCAGCATCTGGAACGTCTCTAGTGAACCTAGAGACATCGAAGCCCATGCGTTCCGAGAATAATGCAATGTCGGTCAAACCTAAATGGTTAATTACCAAGGGTGCTCATATAAACGACAATTTCACCTACCATCGCGATAGACACCATCCAATTCAACGCCCATTCCAGAAAGGAATTCCTGTATATTATCAGCGCTCTCATGTTCTGCTCCTGGCATTGTGTCAGTTTGTTGCCACGGTTGACCGACATGCTTACCAAAACAGAGTTCAGCCCTGAGGGCTTCCATTTGTCCCCATCGTTCTTCTGCATTATCCAGTAATCTTGGAAAACAGGAACAGGTTGAATGTTCCAAATTGCAGATGGGTGGACCGACACCGGTGGTTGTCAGCAGCTCATCGACTGTATCATCGGTCATGGCCACGTCATCTTGGGTGGCAGGTAAATCACCTGAAGATGTGCTCAGCATTGGCGAGCTTGTGCTGAATGACACATCCATGGGTGTTGGAGGCGACTCCACAAATACCAGCAAGGAATCACCTATTGAATCTGGAGCCAGCAGAGGAGACAGGGATCCTCTCTCAAATGGCTGAGGATATGCCGGCTCCTATGGGCTATGTGACAGTAATATCAATCACGTTAGTGTTCTTTTCATGTTCTTATTTGTGCACACTATCCTGCATATTAGCACTGCCAAATATCAATCATCTGGATTGAATTGGGCTGACCAGGAGATGGCAATGATTCAAACAATGCCAGGCAAGCCAACACCTCATTGGTGGCTGTATTGCAAGTGCCTATGACTCCTAAAATGACTGGACTGAGTATCATAGAATGGTAGTAAGACTTACCTGCTAGAGCATCATCTGGTGCATCATCCATGATGCTGAAGTCAGCATCTGACAGTGTTTGTTGTGGCCTCTGCCGATGTCACCAATCATCGGCAAATTCTTCTAGCGAAGCCATTGGGTTTGGGAATGAGAAGCAAGCAATTGGCTAATGGTGGCACTCACCAGGGAGAGTGAATCGCACATTTTTCTTTTTCATAGAGGGGATCATGTGGTATCAGAAACAGTGTGTTGTGCTAGGGCCAGCTTTTGACTCAAGGGTGGAAATCTGAATCTGAAACCAACCTCCACCTCATTGTGTGTTTTGATTAGCCGAGCGGTGCCACATCAGCATCTGCCGAATAACTCAGTAGCCGACACGTGTCTCTGATGCATTAACGTGGTAGTCGGTAGTCGGAGCTTTAACACACTTAAACACTTTGTCTCCACTTCTCTCCTTCCTACTTTCAACCCCTCTCTTCACAAACACACACACAATGGCCCAAAAAACCCTTGCCAAGACAATGGTCAAAGAGACTCAACAGAAGATGCTCAACATCCTCACTTGGGTTGGTTGGCCAATCCCACCTGGCTCATCGTGTTCGGTGGTGTGGTGAGAAGCGATGGGAGAGTTAAGAGAGGAATTGGTGCGTGTTACAGTTCTCAAGCAATGCATCCGACACTGACTTTAAACAGAGAATCATTGAGGCCACATGGGACAACTATGCCAAGATCCCTTGGTGGATTGTCGCCTGTGAGATTGAGTTGACTCAGATTGGCCCGGATCAGTATCTGTCCTGGGACAGGATCTGCCGGGAAAACATTGAATGCAGCCCAAATCATCCCTGGCTCCATCCCACCCCCACCCCCATCGTCACCGACTCTGTCACCTCAGTCATGGTGGCAGAGAGTACTTCCGAGGAGGAAGGCGAATCCATCAATCACAACAGAATCGCCGGTCAGCCTGATGTGCTACTGCCGCCTGTTATGCAGAATGATCCAATGCCAGCGGATGAAGAAGCACTGGGAACAGGGCCTATTGACAAGGGGAAGGGGAAGGAAGTCGATTTACCCCTTCCAGGTGGTCCAGCAACAACCGCCGCCAAAGGGAAAGGTAAGGCAGTTGTTCAGAATGAGGAAAATGAAGAACCATCCCGAGGTCAGTCATGCACACAGTCAGCGGTTGCAAGAGCATCAGGAGGTGACAGAAACCGAGTGAAATCGAGCGTGAGGTCCACAGCCACCGAGGCTTCTAACGCCCCCAAGTCCCCGGAGGCATCAAATGCTCCAGAGGCCTCTGGAGCTGCTGACGACACTGATGACATTAGGGTTTGGTTGAAAAGTCAATATATTTCCACACCTGTGAATAAGTACTGTTATTAACTGTTTATTAACTGGTTGGAAAGTCAAAGTGGTATCTCACCTGTTGGAAAGTGTGAATAATTTCGACACAGTGTAGATAGATACCGCTGTGACTAGTCCAACTGGCCCTTGACAAATCGGGCCCAACTGGGGGCAAATTTGCCCCATCTGAGATCCCGAGTCCTGTTCCAACTGGTCGTCTATCACTGCCCAATTCCCATGGACTTACTGTTACCAGCAGCCGAGACTCTCACATCACATCAGTTCCAGCATCTCGTTGAACACCTCCACAAGATACTCAATGATCTACCTAGCGAACTGCCTGTCGGAGACCCAGCCACATCAAAATATTCAGCATTCTTATCATTTCAGCTTGATGACGAGTTGGTCGATCGCACCAGAAGTGACATAGGGGCTCTCAATGAGCAATTCAAGCAGGTCTTCAGATGGAAGACGCAGACATCTGGCGACCAACTGTTGTCCATTGAGGAATGAGGGGACCCCATTCAAGCAGTCATCGATGTCCTTGAAAAGTACCACCTTAGATTTCCAAATGATAATTGTAACAGACACTACTATCCACCAGATTATTTCCCTATTTTTCCTCCTTTTTCCAATAGCTAGAACACCAGATAACCACAATTAACCCCTATAACCCAGACACTACACTTTTACTAGTAACTGATTCCTAATCAGTTATACTGGTCACACAATAGTCACACCCTAGACATTGTCTAGCATCTTATCCTAGACATCACTACATGTCACACTGTGACATCACTCAGTCACTCAATCTAGTCACACACATATGCGCTACACTTTAGATCCTAGTTCACTACTCATTCTCTCTACACTCTCTAGATCCCACTTTCCCACAAAGCCCACTATTATCCCACGCTTTTCATATCTAGGCTATGCACTCTGGACCTTCTCAATATGTGACTCACACATACTCATGCTCGCCTCATGCCTCCTATCCTGCACAACATGGCGCACAGCTCTCTCTATTCACCAATAGCTATTCCACCTCTAGCACTGCCTTATACCTCATGTTTCCCAGTCTCAAGCCTAGTAATCCTAGTATAGTATCTATAGATAAGCACTGCTTGGTCTGTGCCCCTATCTCTATAGTATAAGTAGTCGATCTAGTTAGTATCTAGTTCTCTAGTCTAGTTCTCTTGTTCTTTCCCTAGTTTCTTGAGGCCTACAAGCCAAATAGACCATCTTCTCACAGAGACTTACTCATTGCAAGTGCCCTCTAGCTAGCAAAGCCATCATAACTACCAGTTGTTTATAGATTGAATAACTAGGTTGTTACAAGAGGTAATTGATCACTCGTAGAGGCCAGCAAATTTAATATCCAGCAATTCTAATCCATGTGGCATTATTCAAGCGCTCACTTGTCTTTTGAAAGTACCAACTCCCTGTGAAATTGATGTGACTGGCAATACTTAGCATGACTGACCTTCCATTGTGATGATGTAATGCAAATCAACCATGTCCATGACTCCATGGACCTTGGCAGAGTCCTGGTACATATCAATCCACCACTTACCTCCTCACAGTGCATTAGCTAGCTGCAAACAGCTAACCCGTTGCTAGTTACCTGCTGCTGCAATACATTGGTGTCTGTATAGTCACATATCCCCAATCCTCCCATCTTGCCCATCCAATGTCTGCATCCCAATGGCCAACAGCGCATCACTTCCTGTCCACATTGTCATAATATGATTGTGTTGGCATAGTCTCCAAGCCTCTGGTTCTATCTAGCCCACTGGCATCACCTTTCTATTGCGGTTACAACCTCGAAATATACCTGCAGTTTGCTCTGTGGTCGGGTGGTCTTGTAGCACCCACTTTGATGAGTCATCTTCTATTTCTGCCCCCACCCACCTCCAGCCATGTCTGTGCATACGTTCCTGGTGGAATCTTGAATTAATCAACACAAATGCCAGGAAACCAAGCACCACCATCCGAGTCACTGCTCTCCTCATTGTTTGCTAATTCCCTGTGTTGGCACAAGGATGACCCCCAAGGTGGTTGGCATTGGAGGGCCACTCTTTCACCACTGATCTCCTATCATTTTATGACTCATGATTGGGCGATCTTAAGTGAAGCATTTGCAAGCGAGCAGGTGAGAACTACTCGATTTGAGTGATTGCCCAACAAGGAGCTAACAAAAGTCTCCAAGCATGTCTTCTACCTTATCTTTCAAGCAGGCTTGCTAACACTACCAATCTTGTCTTGACCCACTGGGCTCCTGCCCCACATATTTGCACCATTTTTCTTGCAGGTTGTTCTCCACTTGACTCTGCTGGCTGCTTGTGCTAAAGAGCCTTCCACTTGGTGTTCCCCCTTGACGAAAATGGCCTCCCACTCTGGACACAGAAAAATTATGGACTGTGTTCTAGTTTCCACTCTCAAACTCGCTGCCCAGTCCGTATATCCTGCTCTCCCTGTCAGACTCGGTGTTCCCTTACTTAGAAGCACACTCTAGTTCAGCTTCCGGCCTCAGGGAACTATCCCTCCTGGTTAATCCACCACCTGCCAATAGTTGCTGCACTACAACCTTGTCCTGTGAAATGGATTCACACCCCAGGTGGATCCCCCATAGCCAGGCTAGCTTCGTGTTGCTTGGTTTCCCCCTCTGGCCCGGCCTTTTCCCACACAGATGTCTTTCTTTCTCCATATTCAAGTCCTTGAGATGTGGAGTCAGACTCTGAGGATGGATGTTTTGAGGATTCAGCTGATGAATGTGATGAGGATTCCTTACTAGCATCCTCTCCTTCTTCGCCAACCAGCAAGCAATCACAGAAGACCCTTGGTACCAGGGAGGCACGTTCAAGGAAGAAAATACGAATGACAGCTCCAGAAGGAAAGCTGGTTACCCAGCTGAAATGCAGGTCCCCTCCTTTACTTCCGCTCCCGGTTCTGGTGTCACTGTGCCTTATTGCCAGGAGGGATCCCATGTTGACCCCTCTAATGGTTGCCCATCAACCCCCATTACCCAGTGTGCCATCCTGCACAAGTTATGCATATATTTCAGCCCCCTTGGCTTCGTATGTGAAAAATGTTGCCTACTATTTCCCCCTGAACATCTCCACCACCACATACTATCCAAAAAACATACTAAGGACCTCGATATTACCCTCACCGGAGTGTGAAAGCAGCAGATCTACCATGCAATAATCTCGCATCTTCTCACTGCCCACAGTGTTCCAGAGCAAACTGTTACTTTTGGTGATTTCGCACCTCTTTTAGCATTCATTTTGTATTCTAATAGTGACCATGTTGTTCCCCATGGTCACTTTACTTACCTACCACTTTTCAGCTTCTCTTTAGCTAATGTGTCTTCTTAGAACAAGGATATCAAACTCACAATCTAGGTTTCTTTCAGGAGTTGGTTGCCAGTGCCACAAATGAAGACCCATCAGCTAATGCACCTTCTTAGAACAAGGTCATCAAACTACATGGGGCTGCGGCATAGGCAGTGAAGCCAAGTGGGAAGTCCTGGGGAACACAACAGTGAGCTTGAGAGAGTGTAGGTGTCTGAATTCTTCTCTCACAATCTGCTGCTCTCATCCTGTATTGATCCATATGTAACTCTCGTCAGCTATACTCGTTTACCATGGGGTTTATTCAATGAAGCTCAGAGCTTGGTGTTTGTCCCACATCTTCCTGTAGAGCATGGCTGTAGAGTGTGGCCTTGTCAGTCTTTCTCTGTGCTGAATCAATGATGATTGCATTATCAACTTCATTTGATGTTGTGTGTCCCCATTTTTTCACATGAGATAGAATCGCAGGCAGGAAAGAAAAGTGGGAAAACCTGGAGAACACGACAGTGAGCTTGAGAGAGCACAGGTGTCCAAATGCTTCCCTCATGATGTGCCACTCTTATCCTGTTTTGATCCACATGTAACTCTCCTCAGCCATGCTTATTCACCATGGAGTTATCGGAAAGTATCTGATGAAGCTTGGAGCTTGGTGTCTGTCCCGCATCTTCCTGTAGAGCATGGCCTGACTTATCAGTCTTTCTCTCCACTAAATCAACAGTGAATGCATCATCAACTTCATCTGATGTCGTGTATTCCCAGTTCTTCACAGGAGACAGAACGGCAAGCTGGCAGCTCAGCACCAGGTAAAGCAAAGTTGCCCAGCTTGTGGTATGTAAGCTTAGCAGTGGATTTCATTCCAGATCATCCAGTTGCAAGACAGCATCTGTCTCCCTTGCTCTTCAAGAGAATCAAGGGATTGAAAATGAGAATACACCATCAGCAAAACAAGCTAATTGAATCAATTACTTTACGTTACCAGAAAATACAATCTGATGACGCTGGATCTCTGAGCATCAAGAAAAAGATGTTCAGATTGTGCAGAGACCCAGAGAAAAAGACAGAGTCCATGGGCATGGGCCCACCATCTTCAGATTTAGATTTCGATGATGTGACTATTCCTGAGGCAATAAACAACCTACCAGAAAGCATTGATTTAACCATTCTTGATTCTGTTCTAAGGCAGCAAACCATATCGGTAAATTTGAGGCATATGTCATACCCTTGCTCAAACATAGTTGATTTTTTGTTACAGGACTTTCCCCTCCTCATTTGGATGCAGCAATGTCATAATGAGTTCCTGCGAGATTTGGTTTGTATGGAAGGACAGTGTGGAACAAATGTGTGTACACACTGTAAGATCAAGCCTTCAACACTTTGTTGTCATGACTATCTAGGCATTAATATGTGTTGCAAAAAATGTATGTTGATAGCCCATACAAGCCTTCTCCTTCATCTTGTCAAGGTTTGTGTTGCAGGTGTCATGTTCACAGCCACTGGCTGAGACTTGTTGCTACTTTAGGAATGGACAGGCACACACTGGCTTTGAAAATTGCTCAAAGACTTGGGTCTGGTCATTCAACTTGGTCATCCATCAGGAGAGTCATGCTATCTTTCAAAGGCCCCACATTCCGATGACTTTGTTATCATCAATGGTAATGGGATCCATGCTGTCACTCTCTGATTTTGTGGCTGCAAGTTCACAGATTCACACATCTAGCAACTCCTTCGCTACCGTCTGTTTCCTGCAAGTACCAATAAGCCATGAACAGCTGCTACCTTTAGCATCATGGAAGAGTTTCATCTGGTTTCACTCAAGTTAAAAGTATCTGCACATCACTACTACAGCACTCTCACTCGCCATGGCAATAATGTTGGTTTGTCACCTCCAAAGGTAAGTCCCTTTTATTTTTTTGGAATGCATTACAATATATCTTGCCCTAGGATCGATATGAGCAATTTATGTGTATAGTACATGAATGGCACCACTTGAAGATGCTGAAATGATCAGGTCAAGGTCACCATCCCTCTGGCATTGATATGACACAAGAAGGAGAGTGTGTGATACACTGTCCTGCATATCCTCACCCTGGAATCAACCTCCCAGACAACTGGATGAACATGCATAATGACAAACAGTACATCTACTCAAGTCCAGCATTGAATCTCTACTCAATTTTTGTCAGGTGGCTATATATCTTGTTCATGGCCATTGATGCCAACTTTCGCCTGAAGTGAAGGGCAGTATCCAAAGACACAGTGGATCCCAGCCTGAGTAATGGTTGGGCCTACTTTGTGGAGGAATTGTCATACAAACAATACCTGACTAAGCACTCTGATACCCAGCAAGAAGTAAGTGTGTCCCAACTAATGCTTGATCCATAATTAACCCCCTACACAAAAGAATCTGCATCTGCAAAAAAAAAAAAAGTCCATATTGGCTGATGTTGTCTACATAGTACTGGTAGCATCTATCAACATTCCCCTGTTACATAGGCTACTGTAGCACAATATTACATAAGTGTCATATCACGCAACATGCCAACATTGTTGACTATAGTCACTATAGCACACTGTTGTAATTGGTAGGCTACCATAGGCATCACTCCAACCAAATAAACAGGTCACAAACAATCTATATTACAATGTAGTATATACATACACATGTTGTCGAAAACAATATGTATCTATGCAGTGAAAAAACAGCTCACTCTGAGTCCTCATCCCACTCATCTTGCTGCTTGTCCTTGACATCATCCATGGGATCACATTGTTGTTGTTGTTTTGGTGGCACAGGTGGTGCACCATGCCGGCACTGTCATCACTGTTTGTCTTTTTGTGGTGGGGGTGGTGGGGACACATCAATGTCTGTCTTTTCACAGCAGCAGTGGTGGTGATGGGGACATGTTGTTGTTGTTGTTTTAAGTTGGGTGGCACAGGTGGAGCTACCATGCTGGCCCCATCTTCGTCTTGCCACAGTGGTGGTGGTTGTCATTGATGTTGTCTTGCTGCAGTGGTGGTGGTGGTGACACATAATTGTTGTTATTATTACTGATGTGGTAGCATGGTTGTGATGAGAAGGTGAGGGTGGCATGTAGTGTTGTTGTGTGGGATGGTGGACATGGTGTCACAGCGTTGCCACGGTGCCATATTGTTGCCACTGTCATCACTCACATGGGAGCACAGTTGCAGCGAGAAGGTGAGGGCATCTGCAAAAAGGAAATATGGCTGTAGCACACAGCCACAACTCTGTAGTCTGCATAGTACTATGTTGTCAACAGTACCTTAGTACTTCACTACATCGACTACAGTTGTATGGGTTCAAATTTGTCATGGCTACCATTGTCTATATAGTAACTAGGACCCATCTGTAGCACACTGCCACAACTATATAGTCTATATTGTACTTTGTTGTCTACAGTGCCTTTAAGTTTTTCATGTGACTATCACTGGTGTCTATGCAGTGACCTCAACCAAAATGAGTTCAATTGGTAGTATGTACTATAAGTTACAAAGTACATCATAGACCTAAATTACATTGTAGACCTAACTCACAAATGACACAGCATACTTGCTGCATCATCATCATCATCATCATCATCATCATCATCATCATAGGTGTGGATGACTCTGGATGAGAGAGAGGGGGAAGGGACCACACTCACTGATCACCGGCATTGTTGTTGTCTGAGTAGTCGAGTCCTTGCATCATCACTGGCATTGTCTTCGGCATGTCCCATTGTCCTGGTGGGGTGGATGAGGGAATTGGGAAGGGAGTGGGAGAGGGAGAGCCTCTCCCTTGTCGTTGGCTTGTGCTGTCCAGTCATTGTCGTCATTTTGGTGGCATGGGTGTGGTGCCACCATGCCATTGTTGCCATTGTCTTGCCACTGCGGCGGTGGTGGTGGTGGTGGGGACATGTCATCATCGTTTCAGTGGCATGGTGCTACTGTGCTGGCACCATCATTGTTTTGCAGCAGTGGTGGTGGTGGTGGTGGTGACATGTTGTCGTCAGCAGTTCAGTGGCACAGGTTGTATCACTGTGCTGTTGTTTTTGTCAGGTGAGGGTGGTGTGTGTTGTTGTCGTGTTGTGTGGTACTAGTGGTTGAGTGCAGGCATTGAGTGAGTGTTGTTGAGGGCTGGCTTGATTGAGTAAGCATGAGTAAGCAACTTCAAAATTATTTTCTGTAAGTCTGACACTTACCGGACATTTTCCACTTGCTCGCTGTCACTTGCTGCCAGCATTCAAGTTGATGTGAATGCAACCATGGCCATGATGACACCACAACGACACCGCCGCCGCGACAGCATCAGCAACACCACCCATACACAATTGAAGCTGACCCGGATGACAATATTATCACACAAGGGGGTTGGATGTGGGAAGTATGATCTGTTGTTGTTTGATACAGCGGTGAGTGGGTCTTGCACGTGGTGATGACAGTCAGTGCTCACAACCAATACCCATCTTGTGACAGTGCAACAGTGAGCATCACATGGCCAACAACAACAATGTTACAATGCGAGGACAGGTTCACCCACCCTTGCCTTTCCCTTGCCTGCTTCCTTCTGCACATCCACCTTGTTGCCACTGCCCTCTCTCTCCCTCGTCCTCACCCATGACAACAACAACAACAACTACATGCTGACGTGCTCTGTGACTCTGACTCAGGACCGTGAGTATCAGTGGCAGATGGAGGTTATGGAAAAGGAAAGGGGGATGGCAGTGATTGAAACAGGATGAGGATTATGGGCCAGGATGAGGGTGCTGAGGGTTTGGAGTATTACTAGTAGTATGACAAGGATGAGGGTACTACATATGTAGATTCTGTCAAGACATCTATCTTGTGCAATATAGTCCATGCTGTGCATTTTTTAGTGTGCCATTTAAGCTATGATCAGCTACTCTGACTATATAGCCTATATAGCATGATAACAAGAGCTGCTACTCGGTGCTACATAGGCTACATATCACAGCCCCATGTCTATATAGTACTATGTATAGGGGGGAAGACAACACATACTACAAAGACTACATAGACTATGTAGTACCATGTAGTGTTAATTTTTTTTCCTGATGGGCGGCGTGCAGTGTCATCATGTGGGATGGTGGTCATGGCGTTGTGCCATTGACATAGTGCCATATTGTTGCTGTCATCATTGCTGACATGGGAGCACGGTTGTGGTGAGAAGATGAGGGTGATGTGTGGCGTTATCATGTGGGGTGGTGGTCACAGTATCACACCATTCAGTGGTGGTGGTGTTGCCAGTGGCGGTTCCTGAGGCATTGAGGCCTGAGGTATGGGCAAAGGAGTGGTTGGGTGAGTGAAAATTTGTTTGTGATGCTATGCTGTCACAGAGTATCACGCTACATTTAGGGCAAATCACAGCTGGCCTTGTTTGATGGTGTGTGATGTGTTTCTGCACTAGGGTTGGCACGCTGACTGAAAACCTTGCTGGAATTCTGCAAAACATGATATAAATACATGAGGCTGGGAAGCAAAGAACTTGAATGAGACCAAAAATACTGTCTTTTTTCGTTACTCTAGGAGTCGGAGGGTGTTTGAGCTGCTTGTAGACGTTTCTCCTGGAGTTTCGTCGTCAATCTGTTTCTGCTTTCACTTCTTTGACTTCTTAGGGTCTTTCTCAGTAGCCATTTTTGAGACTTTGGTAGGTCTTGAAGAAGATTCACATTTGGCAGATGCGACTCGTTTAGTCTTTGCACCAAAAGCAGAGATAGGTCCTGTTACGATCGCTATGCTAAGCATTTGGACTTAACATTTTTCTTTTCTTTCTAACTCCTATCTCTCTTTCACGATATAATCTATTCTCTTTTCATCTCTGCTCTATCGCTTCTATTCACACACATGTATCTCATCTCCCACATCTATGCTTCTCTTTCACATTAGATATGCACTGCAACCTCATGCTGCCACATACATGCACACTACGCATATATGATCGCACATGCCCTTCCCTCATGTTACCCAGTATCAAGGATACTTACTATATATAGCAGTAGCATAGCTTGGTCTGTGTGCATGTACTAGTAGTATAAATACTATTCCCAAGTAGACCAAGACTCCCTAGTCTTATTCTCTTGGAGTTCTCCCCTTAAAAGGCGACTCTATCATCTCATCTCTTTTGTCTTTCTCTAGCAAGTAGCAACCTAGCAAGCTTCACTCTACAAGTGAGTCTTTAAGGGCCGTTTCACTAGAACAAGACTATTCAACTTGCTACCTTGCTTGCAGACGACTGTTGAAGCAGATCGCCGAAGTACTCTGACGAAGTTTCCTACTGCACACACCACCCTCGCCTTCACATCCCATCCACCAGTACGTTCAAGGGGATACAACACCTATTACGGAGCTCAAGACATCTTCTTAGTGTCAGCTCAACCATCTTATGTCACATCAGTAGAAGGATTGTTGCTTGTACCCAACGGGCACGTATCAGAGGTTCCATCAGGGAATTTTTAATGGAATAATAATCCATTATAATCCTGCTACAAGGCAAAGAAGCACCCTACCCTAGCACCACACATAGCGGAACCTAGAATATGCCGCTTACAAGTACCAAATCCCCCACTACCATTGTAATCTAATCCATCATGTCTGCTTTCGATCGTTCAATATTCGAAATAAATCTCCTAAACAATGGTCTGAATGCCCAAGCCACACAAGAGTTTGTGGCACTATTCAATTTCTTCCTTTAAGAAAGGGACACACAGAATCTACAAGTGCTACGTTGCACCCAGGAAATACAAAACTTACAAGCTCAACTCCAAGCAGTAGCAGTACCAAATGTCGCAGCAGCCATCACCTTTAAAATGAGCAAAGTGTTCCAAGACCCTGGAAACTTCAATGGCTCAAAAGGGAAGTTTGAAGAATGGTGGACCAAGATCAAAGCTTGGATAGGAGAAAACTCTACCATATTCCCACAAGGTTCACACAAGGCAGTGGTAGCTGTGCTATCATGCCTCGAAGGACAAAAGGCAGGTGGATTCACCCACACAAGAATCGATTGGCTATTAAACGGAGGAACATACATGTGGGCAGAGTTAGAAGAAGAAGTAGAAACACTCTTCAGATCCATCAACCAAACTGAGTGGACTAGGCAGAAGCTGTGCGCCCTTAAACAAATGGAAGCGATGCCCATAGATGATTGGATCATCGACTTTCAAAGATACGAACCACAAGCAGGCATGGACCCCACACATCTCATTGAGCTCATAGAGCAAAATGTCCAACGCTCGATAATCAACAAGATCCTCTTAGATGGAACTCGTCCTAACACGGTTCTTGCCTATCTCGCTAAAATCCAAGAAGTAGGCACAAGGAAACAATTAATAAGCTTCATACATGGCAGCAACTCACGCAGATCCAGAGACCCCAATGCCATGGACATAGATGCCTTTGAGTGAAGACCCTCGACGTCTTCTACACAAAGGAAGTGCTACAACTGTGGTGGTGGACACTTTGTCAAGGACTGCCCAAAACCCAAGCTCGCATGTCCAGACTGCAAGTGGCTTGGTGGAGGACATAAGAAAGGATGTTGGCAAGGAGGCCACAAGGGCAGGGACATCGAAGAAGAAGGTGCCACTTCATGGGAGCAGAAGTCATCTGGCCTGGATCAAGCTATCCACAGCATGTCATACGACGAAATGAAAGCCTACTTCTTCGATCTCCAAGTCACAGAATCCAAGAAGGGAAAAGGGAAGGCCACATGAACGAACCGGGTGTTCATGCAGATACAAAGAAGGTACAGTTAAGTTTAACTGACTGTAACAGGTTTTTGCCACTGGCTGGTGAAGAATCCGACGAATTGAACAATGAATCATCACAGCCAAGTGGGTCTCCCTCAGTGGAGCTCGACAGGGGCTTCACACCTGTACTTAATTCACTTATCAACACCAATACCAATATCCTGGAAGAAGCGTGCGTAAGGTGCACAAACCTACAGAAGGAGATCTGTATAACTATCCAAATCTCTCCTTTTCACACGAAGAATTTCATCACCACAGATGCACTGCTTGACAGCAGTGCAAACATAATATTCATTGATTGTGCTTGGGCTCAGAAGCATCGTTTACCCCTGACCCATTTGCACCACCCTATTCCTGTATACAACGTGGACGGAACTAAGAATTCCACAGGAAATATCACACACTCCGCAGAAGTAATTATTGACTACTAAGGGCACAGAGAACATGTCACAGCAGAGATCACAGATCTTGGAAAGAATCAGATGATCCTAGGCTTCACCTGGTTAAAGAAGCACAACCCTATTATAGACTGGTCCAAAGGAACAGTCAAAATGACACGTTGCCCACAAACATGCTCTTTCCTGCAGGATAAGGAGTCATTTTTACGACATGCTGATAAAGAAGAAGAAAATGCATACCTCACTTATGCAGTCTGTGCGGCTTTAGATAAGCCTACCCCTAAGATAGAAACAGCAGATGAACTCATCCCAAAAGAGTTCCATAAATATTTAAAAGTATTTCACAAAGGAGAATCAGAGTGAATGCCAATTCGGAAATCATGGGATCACACCATCGATATGAAAAATATGTTCACACCCAAGAAAGTATGCATCATTCCCCTGTCTGTCACAGAACAACAGGAAGTTTCCAAGTTCATAGACAATCAGCTTAAAAAGGGATATATTAGACCCTCTAAGTCTCCACAAACATCACCTGTGTTCTTCGTACCCAAGAAAGATGGCTGAAAACACATGGTACAGGATTACCATTATCTAAACAAACACACGATGAAGAATAACTATCCATTACCCCTAATCTCACAATTGGTTGACAAGCTAAAAGGGGCTACATTATTTACAAAAATGGATCTCAGATGGGGATATAACAATGTCCAGATCAAGGATGGTGACGAATGGAAGGCAGCTTTCATATGCTTCCGAGGAGCATTCAAACCCCTTGTCATGTATTTTGGGCTGTGCAACTCCCCCGGAACATTCCAAGCCATGATGAATAAGATCTTCACAGACATGGATGACTGTGTCATTGTCTACATTGATGACCTAATGATATTTACTAAATCCAACAATCGTGAAGCCCACAACAAGATCGTTATGGAAGTACTACGATGCCTTGAAGAAAATGACTTATTCATAAAACCAGAGAAGTGCATGTTCCATGCCACAGAAGTTGAGTTTCTGGGTTTGATTGTTGGAAAAGATGGAATAAAGTAACGAAGTGCGCGGTACTCCGTTTGTCTCTACTGTGAGTACAGTAGGTGCCACAAGTGTAATGCAAGTGACAAGAGGAAGGTATGTGCCTAGTGGGAGGTACTCACTAGGTCTGAGGATAGAGGTTACTAGCTTGAGGAGTGGAGGTGTTTATAGAAGCAAAGAGGAAATGCTTGTATAAGAGAGAGTATAAGAACTAAGGAGAGCGATACAGAGTGAGCTCTCCTCTATATAGTGTTCAGGTATTATTTGTACCTGTATGCCTCTACTCTAGGGTAGGTAAAGATAAGAGATAGGAATGAGTCATATTGTATAACGAATGATAAGAGTCCTATCTATAGCCAATAACAATAATGGCAGTTATCTATGATGTCATATGATGAGTAATATATGATAGTGTACTCGGACCTATTGTTTGAAGGTCTGGACCATTGATGTAATCAGGTCTAGAATCTGGGTTATGGAATAGAAGAGCAGAAAGTGAATACCCAAATCTCAACATAAAGATGGACAAAACCAAGGTTCAGGCCATTCTGGAATGGCCCACACCCAAGAATGTCTGAGGAGTTAGAAGCTTCTTAGGATTAGTAAACTTCTATCAACGATTTATCCAAGATTACGCTAAAGTGGCTAGACCACTTAATGATCTCACAAAGAAGGAGAACTCCTTTGAATGGAAGCAAGAACAATAGGAGGCATTCGACATGCTGAAACATCATTTCACTACTGCTCCCATTCTCGCATTCCCCGATGATGATGCCCAGTTACGCTTAGAATGTGACACTTCGGACTACGCCACAGGGGCAGTGTTATCTATTCAGAAAGATGACAAATGGCACCCAGTTGCCTACTCCTCTCATTCAATGTCTCCACAGGAACGGAATTACCCTATCGCAGATAAAGAAATGCTCAGTGTGATTTGCTCACTCGAGATCTGGCACCACTATCTTGAAGGTGCACGCCATGAGTTTGAGATCTGGAACAATCATGCGAATTTGCAATTCTACATGACTCGCCAAGATCTGAACAGGCAACAAGCATGTTGGGCGCAATATCTATCTCGCTTCAATTTCAAATGGTTACATAAGCCTGGAGCTACTATGGGAAAAGCAGATGCTCTCTCTAGACGAGAAGATCATACAGTCAGTCTTGAAGATGACAATAAAGGAGTATTAGTTATTCCCCCAGAGAAGATTAGAGCACAACATGTTCTGCTCTCCGATGAAGGGGACCAAATCAAGAATCACATTTCTGATGCAATCACGCGTTTTACTCAAGAAGATATCAGCATATTATGTAAAGTTTGGAAAGTTTGTGTGGAAGATGATGGATTCCTTTATGACATGCTCCACAGGCTGTATGTGCCTGATGATGCTGATCTACACATGGAAGTCATAAGGCTTCACCATGACACCCCTATGGCTGGACATGCCAGCTCAGACAAGACACTAGACCTGCTGCAGCGCAGCTATTGATGGCCAGGATTGGCTACATTTGTTAAAAGATATATTGCTCGATGTGATCATTGCCAATGGTTCAAGGGAACTAATCAGGCCCCAGCCAGCTTATTACAGCCACTTCCTATTCCTGATCATCCATGGGAACACATCTCGGCAGATTTCACTATGGATCTTCCCCTATCCCAAGGCTATGATTCTATCCTGGTTGTAGTTGACAGGTTCTCCAAGGAAGTTAAACTCATTCCCTGCACGAAGACTGCCACAGCTCTTGATATGGCTAAATTATATCTAAACCACGTCTGGAAGTATCATGGCCTTCCATCCATAATCATTTCCAACAGAGGACCCCAGTTTGCCAGTATGGTTATGGCCGACATCTGCCAATCTCTTGGCATTGCCCCTAAATTATCCACGTCTTTCCACCCTCAGACGGATGGCCAGATGGAACGCATGAATTGCGAAGTACAGCAACTTCTTTGCTTATTTACATCAGAAAAGCAAAATGAATGGGCCGCATGGTTACCTATTGCCCAGTTCTCTATGAATGCAAAAAGGCCACTGCTACGGGAAAGGCCCCTTTCACAGTTACACAGCCATATGAACCCCGAATGGGCATTGAATCACACCAGTCAAAGGCACCAGCTGCCCTTGATTTCACAGACCACATGGCTACCATGTTGGATCAGGTCAAAAGTAATTTATCCATGGCCCAGGACTGCATGAAACTACAGGTGGATAAGCACCGCTCTGATGCCCCTAAATATCAAATCAGTGACAAGGTGTGGTTATCCACATCCAACTTGCATTTGACATGTGCTTCTCATAAATTAACTGAGTGATGGCTCGGACCTTACGAAGTCATGAGGCTAATGGGCCCCAATGCTGTGGAACTCAGGCTGCCCTCCTCCATGAGGATCCACCCTGTTATTAATGTCTCTCACCTTAAATTATATCAAGACAGATTGCCTGGCCAATCCACATTCAAGCCCAGTCCGGTTCTGGTAACTGAGGACCGCAATGATGAATATGAGGTGGATTTCATTGTTGATTCATGGTACAAGGGCCGCTGCATTGAGTATTTGGTCCATTGGAAAGGCTATGATGAAACGGATTGAACATGGGAACCAAGATCTAATCTCACGCATGCTAAGGATGCTATCTCTGACTTTCACAAAGTGCACCCTTCCACCCCTAGGGCCTTATCTATGGACCCCACAACATTTTCTTCTTTGTTCCGGGGCTGTGAGAACTTCACCACACTGAATCCTTGCTGTCTCCCCTATAATCACCTGGAAGTCGATCTGTAGACTGGGGGAACACACATATATAAGGCCAGCATTTGTTCTTCATAACCTATCAAACTCACACCCACAATGAACTCGCTCACACTCCAACACACCTATGTCCTTGGCTACTTCACCTTCGAAGTCTATATCCTTTTCCACCTCTACATGATGTTTCCCTTCCTTTATAACATTCTCACTAAATTTCTTACCAACCAATATGATACCACTATGTTTCATCTTTGCTACTTCTGGCTTCTTGAAACCCTTCCTCCTCCAAATCGCATGTGATATGTCACCCCCCTACCAGGAATCCTTCCTTGCCGCCTAACCCCTTTTGATGAAGGATATTGGCAATGACACCTACATGTCCCTCACTCCCAATCATCCTGCTCCCATGGTCCTTTCCCTTCCACCATCTCAACAATCTCCTCCTCTTCATCAGACAACAATGAATTCCCCTATGGCTTACCCATCAGCTCTCAAGCATTTCCCATCAAACAGGACAAGATTAATTACTGGGATCCTGTCTATGGTAACGACAAAGTGTGGGGACAGGACACTCCCGACTGGGAACAAGAAGAGGAACACTGGTTGAATAACAAGACGGAAATGGGCCTTGAACCCCCTACCAATGATGAAGTCTGGGAAGTCAGCATCACGGACCTAGATCCAAGTCCCATGCTTAACTATACTCGTACTCTCCACCAACGCCACCCCATCGACTTCACCACCTTCCATCCACACTTCCAGCCACATCCACATCCATTAACGGTAACCATGGGAGAACCCGGCATTCATGCTTGGGGCAATGATGGAGACATGCCTGATAGCCCAGTCTCTCAAACCAGTGACCCTCTTTCCTCTAATACCGAAACACATGAGGAATTCCAGGACCTCGAAGATATTTGATCAATCAGGATGCTTGATCATAGGACAGGGAAAGTGTTACAATCGCTATGCTAAGCATTTGGACTTAACATTTTTCTTTTCTTTCTAACTCCTATCTCTCTTTCATGATCTAATCTATTCTCTTTTCATCTCTGCTCTATCGCTTCTATTCACACACATATATCTCATCTCCCACATCTATGCTTCTCTTTCACATTAGATACACACTGCAACCTCATGCTGCCACATATATGCCCTCCTCTCATGTTACCCAATATCAAGGATACTTACTATATATAGCAGTAGCATAGCTTGGTCTGTGTGCATGTACTAGTAGTATAAATACTATTCCCAAGTAGACCAAGACTCCCCAGTCTTGTTCTCTTGAAGTTCTCCCCTTAAAAGGCAACTCTATCATCTCTTCTCTTTTGTCTTTCTCTAGTAAGTAGCAACCTAGCAAGCTTCACTCTACAAGTGAGTCTTTAAGGGCTGTTTCAGGTCCTGAACGGATGTTTGTTGTGCAATAACCAACATCGAATACTTTCCCTTGTTTCAGGATGACAATCTGTTCAATATTGGCACAGAAAGATTCTCGGGGGGGGATTGGTTTGCTAAGTATGTATGGTGCAAGCTGAAATGGATCTCGACAATGGCATTATGGAGAGTGTTATTTACATCTGTGGATTCAATGAAGTTCTCTCCATTGTAAGCATGAAGAGGCACAGCTCTGTGAGTGGGACCAAGAATATCAAGTGCATCATGGTATTTGTTTTCAACAGGCCAGTTACAGGTTTCATCATCCATTTGCTCTTTCTGTGGAACAGTAGTATGAGAGTTTTCAGGGTTTACAATGACGACATAGTAGATGACAGGTGGGGAGTTAAATACAGTTGTGTCCTAATTTTGTTTCGAAGTCATTGTGATGCACAATAAGTTGGCCACATACTCTTTTCTCAAATATTGCTCAAGCAAAACAGATCATTTTAGCTGAAGCATCTGAACACAGCATATCCTTTTGAAGTCTGGCTAGATTGAAGTACATCTTTGGGAAGTCATCCCCAAACTGCTTATTTGCTGGTCTCCCAGTGTAGAATTGATATTTTGCAGTTTTTAGTGAACCCAACTTAGGGTTGATATAGTTACCAGCGGGTTCACAGTTAAGTTTAAAGTCGTACACTTGAATGACAGAATTGCTATGAAAAGCTCAGACTCTGTTGTGTCTTTCGTGACAAGAGCATGGCCACCCTTGCCAGGGATCCATTTTACAAGGGATGTGAGCTGATCTGAGGAAGCATAATTTGGAAGTTGTCAAAGTGCCTGAGCATCGTTCATCATGGAAGTGGCTAAAGGATAGTGTTTAGGAGGTGGCATATACTCTTACATCATTCTTTGTTGATGTAGACAATCAGCTTCGAGTTCACTCGGAAGCAAATATCCACTCTATCTTCTTCATGCATTATGAACAAGTGCTAGACATACTGACTGTGAAAGAGCTGATTCATGCAGTAGGAACACATCTCTCATATTTGGAGAAATGTAATTGTTGAGAGATTATCTCTGCAATTAATCAAAATCCATTGATGCAAGATGAAGTTTTGGAAGCTTATGCTGAGAAGAAGGGATGAGTGGCGGAAGAACATGCAGAGCATTTTAAAAGGTGTAGATTGGATTTCAAAGGAAATGTGAAGATTGTGAATGACTTTTTCATGGAGAATGTAGGTGACAACATGCGTAATGCCTCATTGTCAGCATTCATTGATTGGACAGGCAATTGTGCCTTATCACTTGCCACCTGTGTGGTGTGTGCTGGGGAGTTCTTCAAGGCAGAAACCATGGAGTGCAAGTTAGATGAACTGGAGCATAAAGAAATCCTTATGCCATCTCATTACCATCCAAGGCAAGAACTCACTTTTGGGTATGCTACTGCATAATGTGGCTGTTTATGAGGAAGACAATGCATTGTTTGGATGAATATGCCATGGTTGTCAGGAAGAGCTTTCAGCACAGAAGCTACCAGCAATAGCACTGGCAAACAATTTATGAATTGGAGAAGTCCCGGAACAGCTTGCCATCCTTTCCCTTCTGGAGTGTGTACTTGTCTCACATTATCATCCATCTGCTTACATTATCAAGTTGTTTCCACAATCGCGAAAATCACAATCATCCGCAGGACCTTTTTTTAACAGTGGACTACATGGCAACATTCCATCTTATCACTTGAATACATCTGATGTCGCAGCAATGGTCGAGGAGATTTACTACCTTATCACCCTCGTATACTTATTATTGGAGTATCGATTATTGGATCACAACACTCAGAAAATGTGACTCTTCCTCCCTTTCTACAAGTAAATTGACAACACATAAGAGATGCTCTCCAATTCTTAACAGCAAACAATCCATTCTACGTGAACATTTAAATCTCTGAAAACAATTTATCTCTATTACCCGACAATGCAGTGCCAAAAGAATTGATAGCTGTTGCATGTGAGTCTCAAGATTCAACAGAGCTTGATAAGGAGCAAGAAGGATATGTCATGGACAATAATGATGATAATGATGATGATCAAGGTTATATTGCAGGTAATTCGCACTTTACTCCTATGAAATGTCATCTAAAGAATCCTTGAAATATAGAAACTGTTGAGAATTCTGTTGAAGATGATGAGGATGGAAGACATGATTTGAACATTGGTGTGTCATGACATGTTCAACAGTATAACCTATAAATTAAAGTTGTTGAAATACCAGAAATGTCAGCAGTGGTATCTCTTCAGAGCTACGGTGTATTGGATACCTCTGGAATCAGTGTGGATGAACATAACTTGATAGTGAATGCAATGTCAAATTTGTCATGAACAGGAGAGGAGAATTATGTCGTATGGCAAGGTGGCTTTGTAAATGAATACCCATGGACTGATGAAGCAGGTCAGCAGGGTGCAGGAAATGTAGACCATCCCAACAATTTTCTTGGGGCATTTCCATGTCTCTTTCCATATGGATGTGAAGGGTTTGAATTGGACTGACCTCAAAAGTTGTCATATGCTGAACAGGTGCAACATGGAACATTGCATCTACATATGATAGTCTGGTTATCAGGTGCACCAACAGGAATGAGAATGAAGGAGCTCCTTCAAACCAAAGTTTTTTGGCAGTGCATGACAGAGTACATTTCTGTCAATATCCATGCACATCATCTGGCATTGACAAGAAAAGCATTGCGTAACAGACCACAGGACAGATCAGTTTCATATTCAAGGCCAATAGACCCCATGAACAATGTCGATGGAACACAAAGAGATAATGAACTTTGACAATTAATACAAACAGTGCAGATCCATAATGCAGAGTAGGCTGTCAAAAAGTGGTGAGAGGACAAGTAGTTTGCAAGTGACAAGCTCCATTTGACTTGATGATGAAAGTATGGATAGACTCACAAGGCAATTGGGGTCCACAGAGAACAATTGGTAAGTAAACCATCAAAAAAACAAAACCAATGACTTTTAACAGATTTAAAAAAAAAATGATGAACATGTGGAACTCCACACTGATGTTATGTGTTTGTGTGAACCATGATGTAAAACTCATTACCAATGGTGAAGATATAAAGGACCTAGGCTTCTACATCACAACATACGCAGCTAAAAATCAGCAACATTCATTCAACATGTCTGCTCTTCTTGCTAAATCCTACGCTTTCAAATCATCCTAGCTTTTGAATGGAGATGTCAACTCAGTCCATGATCTAAATGAGCAATTGATTCAGCACTGTGCAAATATGCTCACTTGTGAACAGGAGCTCAGTGCACCAGAAGTCATTACATATCTCATAGGATGGGGAGATCAATACATTTCCCATCGATTTGAGAAATTACATTTTGGGTCAGTCATACACATGTTAAAGAATATATGGCCTGCATTGGACACCCAGAGGTGAGTTAGTCGATGTACATGGTTAAGTAAAGAGGATGCTGACATAAAAATTAGAAGTGTCTTAGAGTTTTCTAGTGAAGGAGATTTAAAAGAACAGTCTTCAGAAGAGGTATGTTTCATTCAAGTTCAATTGAAACAATGAGGAAATAATGAGAAAGAAAGGCAGAGCAGGCAATACTTCAACTTTTAGGTCATTCACTTCACATGCGGGATCAGCTGCAAGAATACATGAATTGTGGAGAAGAGTTGGCAGACCTGAGTTATCTTGATTTTTTCACAAACACCTATGATGAGTTCATCCCAAATTTTGAGAGCAACAAGCTCCACAAATGAGTTTGTAATCCAACAATACCCTATCTCCCAAGTACACAACATCATAATCATTATCATATACTTAGGAGACACAACCACGAAGCAATGATTACCTTTCTGGTATCTGGTCCCCTCGAGCTGATGTATCAAATCAACATTCCCTGTACTGTGCATCTGTGCTTGCACTGTTGAAACCATGGAGGGATCTTTTCGATATCAAAAATCAAGATTCTTCATTTAAAGACGAATACCATATCTTTTCCAAACACTTTAATCCACATACAAGATGAATTCTTGACAACATTTAATATTTCTACAAATGTTCAGACAAAGCAAGAGAGAAACAGACTGTAACTTTCTTTGATGAAGACGAGATATTGGGTGAACATGCTGAAAATACACTCATCAACAACCACATTATGGAGACAATAGCTAATGAGAAAACCGACATCTCTGAAGCAGACATTAACAATGCACTTTAAGTTAGAACTTCAGAAAGGGAACTGCTATATGCTGATATGGCAATGAGCCTTGTGAACAAGTTCAACATTTTCAAGACACCTTTTCACAAAAACAAATACCATATCTGGCTCGAACTGCGACCCATGAAGATTTTGTAAATGAGGAAACGTGGATGCAATACCTTGCAGAAGCTGAATGTGTTAAAGGGGGGACATACGACGATGAATCAGAGCATGTTGGAGATGTCGCACTAGACATGCAAAAACCAACTACCAGTGATGGAGTTTAGTACCACCAAAATCCAGCAACACATATAACAGAAAGTGACGAACTCAATAAGGAACAGAAAATAGCTTACATGATTTTGAAGAACTATGTTCAAGGTCTAGTGCCATATGAAAACAAGAAACAGCCACTTATTTTGGTGTACAGAGCAGAGGGGACAGGAAAAACAAAGATCATTAAAGCTTTGACATCAGAACTCTCTGAATCTGGTAAGACAAACCTGCAATCACATTCAGTTAAAAAACTGAGGAATTGTACCATAAAGCTCTAGCAAGTACCTTTGCTCATACAGCCACCACTGGCATTGCAGCATGCATTACAGGAGGAGTTACACTTCATTCATGAGCAGGAATTCCATGTCGTTGACAACCTCAAGGTGACAAATGGCTGACACACCCTTTATTGGGGATGATAACAAGAAGAAAAAGAAACATAATTGACAAATGCCTACTCGGAGTTGATGAGATGAGTTTACTCACCACCCAAACACTTGCTCTTTTAAATAAGGTGCTGAGCTTTGTGAGATCAATGGAAGTAGTGATTGATGAAACAGTCCTGTTTGGAAACCTTGCAATGTTCTTAACTGGAGATTTCCATCAATTCCCTCCTATTGTGCAACTAAAGAAAGCATTGTTCAGCAAACAGCCCCCAATGAGTCTGGCTCAAATTGGATGAGAAATCTTTGAACAATTCGAGACAGTAGTTGAACTTGTTGAATAGAAGTGCATTTCTGATCCTATCTGGCAACCAATTGTTGACCATACATGTTATGGCGAATGCACAGTTGATAACCTGCAAGAAATTCACAAACTGATTCTTACAAACCCTGCTTGTGACATATCCGATTTCCAGTCCATTCCTTGGAATGACGCTGTCCTTATCATGCCTCGGAACAGCACATGCTCGAGATGAAATACCTCTGCTGTCAATCAGCATTGCAAGAATACTGGAAATGTTCTATACATTTCCCCTGCCGAAGACACAGTAAACAATGAACCTTTAACAATGCACCAATGTTTAATCATGGTCAAATTGACTATATAGGAAAGTCATCAACTCGACATGAAAGTTCTTATCTCCATTGATATGAAGGTGATGGTTACAGAAAACATTGCAACATCAGCCAACCTTGCCAACGGATCACGAGGTGTCATTACCGACATTGTACTGGATGAATGTGAAATGAATGATAATCCAAACACTACAGATGAAGGTGTACACATGTTACATCTTCATTTCCCCCCACGTTTCATCTTATTTGGTCTTGATTTCAGTGAACTGAAAAACAATGCCATTTCTAAAGGAGAAAGAAGTCCCACTATTCCCTGTCACTTGCAAATTTTGAATAAGCAGTGTCCCCCCCCTTCATTTGTAACACGATGCCAGCTCATGATCACCCCTGCATACACATTTACTGATTTCAAAGCACAAGGCCAGTGTCAAGTCCAGATCCTCCAGTTCAAGTCTGGCGAGATCTGAGGTTATAGGTACAGAGGGGTACAGAGGTGGGACCAGAGTCATGGATGTATGGAGAATGGAGAACGGAGATTACGGAGGTGGAGGACATTGGCACAGGACTTATGTGTCGCCCCCTTGTCAAGTCCTGTGTCCTCGTATTTGGAGTAGAGGAAGGTAAAAGGAAAGTCAGACTTGAATGGAGGTGACTTAGTTAATTTTCATACTGAAGGTACAACAGAATAATACAGGGGATTATATAGTACTCGAATCCAGAGTAAGTCTGGATCCGGAACTACTATGTGAAGGCAATGTACATAGGATAGTTGGGCTGAGTAACGGAGTGCGGAACACAGTTGGAGAAGGCTGTAACAATCGGACAGCTGGAATGCAGACTATAACGGAAGAGGATTAATGAAGGTACAAGTTCAGAGTTACAACTCTGTGGATGTCTGTTGTGATGTCCATTGCTCCTAGGTCAAGGGTTGTTCGAGAATACCCAGAGTTGTCCAGAGTTGGACTTGGGTAAAATCTGGGACGTGACAGTATCCCCCTCTTAGGCTGAGCCCTCAAGGCCTGCCAGGAAAACCCTGAGTGGAAGGTCTGTGTGGATGCTTTGTCTGAGGTCACGTGATGTGGTCCACCCACAGATCAACGAACGGAATTGGAACTCCACCGGTCTCTGTGTATAAAAGCAGGGCACACCCTGGTTGGACTTCCAGCAACTCCTTATGTCAAACTCCAGCACATCCATTGCCAACATCAAACAGTGGCCAGAGGCTCATCTGGCGGAGCACCAGGACGACAACGACAAGACATCAGAGGTGAAGTTCATAGAGCATCAGAGGTGCACAAAGGCACGCAAAGAAGAACAAGAGTGTCATAGACACGAGGCTGAGGAGCGGCGTCAAGCAGCGGAAGAGGCAGAGGAGTGCTGGAAGACGGAGGAGGTGCAGCAAAAGAAGGAGGCCGAGGAGGCCGCATGCAAGTGGGTGAGTGACATTGTCTCAGAGGTTCGGCTGTCGCTAACGGAGTCCAGGCTGCAGAGGTGAAATGCAAGCACCCCAGAGTAGAGAAGCCAGAGAAGTGGAGGAGGTGCATGGACAGTGAGGCTGGTCCGTTGAAGAAGCGGAAGAGGACTTTGGAGGACACAGCAGAGCCCTCAGACGGCGAGGACAACAAGGACGTCAAGACACTGCCTGTCACAACCCAGAAATCCACCAAGTCCAACTCCGGCCAACTCCGGAATACCTCGGAACACCGTTTACCTCAGACCAAGATATTTGACAAGTCCAACTCCATTCCAACTCCAGAATACCTCGGAGTACTTTTGACCTCAAGTCAACAGACATACCTCGGACCTGTACCTCCGAATTCTGTACCTCTAATCAACCCCCTTCAGCTCTAGCTTGTATTTCGCCTGTCAATCGGTACAGCCTGCCCCGGCTGTGTTCCGTGCTCCGCTCTGATCATCATTCTGCTTCTATGTACATCGCCTCGCACAGTATTTATGGACCCAGATCTCCTCTGGACTTTTGGTGTATATAACACTTCTGTATTCTCTGTTGTAGAATAGTACGAAAATCAACTAAAGCCCTATTACTTCCCATCTTGCTCCTTCCCTATGATCTCCTCATCTCCTCCTTAAAATCCCTGACCCTTTGAAATACGAGGACCCGTGAGTCTGGCAAGGGCGTGACACATAAGTCCTGCACCAATGTCCTCACCCCCTCCGCTCCTTGGCCCCTCCGTCCTCCGACATCTCCAGACGTCGCTACTAGTCAGTGACAAATGTCGGAGCCCCTATCTATCACCTCCGAACAGACTTCGTTCCATTATCCTCAGAGTTGGTCTACTACCTCTGGACTTCGTTCCATCAAACATCAATCCCTCCGGATCTCAGCTGGAGTTCGACAAGGAGAAATATGGTCTCTGACACTGCCCCAGCTGGGGGCCCTCCTTGTCGACGCTGTAAGAGGCATCCAGGAGACCCTGCTGCAGCAAAACTGGTGCCTCGACAAGCAGAACAAACTGCTTGCAGAGCTTGTTGATCTAAAGATGCAGGAGATCTTCGGAGCGGAGGACTCGGAGGAGGGTGACTCAGAGGAGGAAGCGGAGGAGCTTCCAGAGGAAGAGTTGACCGAGTTGGCATCAGAGAAGGAGGAGAACACCAAATGGGAGTTGGCGGATGTGCTTGCGGAGGGAGCGGAGGAGCAGTCCAAAGCAGAAGAAAATACAATGGAATAGATAATTTCGTTGTTTTTGTTTTTTGTGTAATATAAACAGAGTCAGAGAGAAAGAAAAGGAAGAAGAGAAAATGGAATGATTAAGCAGGGAGTGGACCGGACTTGTCTGGGTACTTCCGGTGGAAGTCCGAGACTAAGTCCGTTGCATGTTCTAACTCTGTAGCAAGTAACCAGGAGGTTTCTTTGTCAGTACCTTCATATCCTAACCAGCATACCAAGTACAGGAGTTGGCAATTGCGCCTTCTCCAGTCGATCTTGGAGTCTAATATCTCCTCAATCTCATACTCGGGTTCACCTTCAACCTCAACCAGAGGTGGTGGAGGTTGGATGCGGTCCGGAATAATGTTCGGAATTGAAGGTTCTAGCTGTGAAACATGGAAGACAGGGTGTACAGATTTCATGGATTTGGGTAGACGGAGAGTGAAGGAGAGAGTTCCGGGTCTTGCAATAATGCTGAAGGGACCCAGAAACTTCTCAGAGAGCTTTTTGGAGGGTCATGTAGAATGAAGGTATTTTGTCTTAAGCATTACTTGATCACCAATCTGGAAGTCTGGAGCAGGACTTCAACATTTGTCTGCTGGTCCTTGGTAGCGTTTCTGTGCTTCCAGCATCTTCAATCGGAGGAACTCATGGAGTTCATTCAAGTCTGTGACATAGGACTTGGCTGCGGAAGAAGTAAGATTGTGATCGGAGTGAACAGAGAAGTTGGGATGGTATCCTTTATTGGTGAAGAACAGAGATACTCCAGTAGTAGCACTAGGAGCATTGTTATAGGTGAATTCTGCAAGAGGCAAGTGTTTGGACCAGTCATCTTGCTGATAGCTGCAATAAATCCAGAGGTATTGCTCAAGCGTCTGATTGGCTCATTCTGTCTGGCCATCCCCCTCTGGATGGTATCTGGAGGTGAAGTGGAGACACATGTCGAGAGCTTTATCGAGAGACTGGAAGAAGTGTGAAACAAACTCGGAGCCCCTGTCGGAGGTGACATGGGATGGAACTCCATGCTTGGAGAAGACGTGGATGAGGAACAACTTGGCGAGTCCTGCGGAGGTGATGGTATCATGAGTCAGGATGAAGATACATTGTTTGGAGAGTCAGTTGACTACCACGAGGATGGTGGTATATCCCTCTAAAGATAGAAGCTGTTCGATGAAGTCCATGGAGATTGAGTTTCATAGTTTCTCCGGAACTGGAAGTTCCTTCAAGAGACCATAAGGACGATGACGAGCAGTCTTTGCATGAGCACAGGCTGTACAGGAGCTAACATAGTCTTTTACGAAAGTCCGAATTTTCGGCCATGTGTATTCGCAACGAATGAGCTCCAGGGTACGATTCTGTCCAAAATGTCCTGCAGTCGGATGGTCATGGAATGTCTGGAGTATACAGAGTCAGAGGTTGTCAGCTTCTGGGACATAGATGTGATTGTCCCATAGAAGGAATCCTTTGGAGTTGATACTCCAATGTGGGTCTAACAATGTAGAGGACAGGAGGGGTGACACGATGGGATCGCTGGGGAGTGCAGAGAGGATGTCGGACTGGAGTTGCTCTATGTCGATTAGTGCGGATGCTCGGAGTAACGGAGCCTTGAGAACAGTGGCTTGGAGGGAGGTTGTGAGCTATTCAGGAGTAAAAATCAATCGATAATTGTCAGGATTGACACGAGCGAAGTCCTTATCCCCCTCTTTCGGGTAGACGTCCCAGCGTCTAGTCAAAGCATCCGGTTTCACTCCGAGCTTACCAGGCCAGTACCGAACAACCATATTGAACTGGTTGAGGTATTTGGACCATTGGGTCTGGCGGTGTGTCAGGAGCTTCGTGGAGGGGTTTTTGTGGTCCATAAGGACATCTATAGGGGTTGGAGAGCCTTCCAAGTAATGTCGCCAGGATTTGAATGCCTTGAAGATTGCCAGCAACTCCTTGTTGTGAGTGTCATAGTTCAATTCTGCTCTGGTCAAAGTCCAGGAGAAGAACGCGATGGGGTGAAGTTCCTTATCAGACGGAGTTGTGATGGAGAGAATGCCAGCAACGGCGTAGTCGGAGGCATCAGTCTCGATGGTGATGGGGACGTTCGGAGTCCAGTGAACTAGCACCGAAGCAGAGGTGAAAGCATCCTTGCATCATTGGAAGAACTTCTGACAGACGTTGGAGAAGTCCCAAGTGACCTCCTTGCGAGTAAGGCGGGTCAAAGGAACCACTATGTCGGAGTAACCCTGGATGAAATGACAATAAAAATTGGCAAAGCCCAGGAAGGACTGAATGTCCTTGACCTTCCGAGGCTCAGGCCAGTCCAGGATTGATTTGATTTTGTTGAAGGCCATGAAGAGGCCTGTAGGGGAGAGTACATATCCAAGGTACTTGACCGTGTGGGCATGGAATTCGCACTTCTCTGGCTTGGCATACAAGCCATTAGCTCGGAGTCACCAGAGGACTTCTCAGACATTTTTACGATGTGATTCCATGTCATGGGAGTAGATCAGAATGTCGTCAAGGTAAACCACAATGAAAACATCTAGCAAATCTGCAAAGATGGTGTTTACAAACTGCTGGAAGGCCACCAGAGCATTGGTAAGTCTGAACAGCATGACCAACCACTCAAAGGAGCCATAGCGAGTGTGGAAGGAGGTCTTCCACTCATCACCCTCTGCAATACAGACCAGATGGTACACATGCCGGAGATTGATCTTGGTGTAGACCTTGGCTCCAGAAGGGGCGTCAAGGAGGTCAGAGGTGTGGGGAAGAGGGTAGCAGTCTTTTCGTGTGACTTTGTTCAATCCTTGGAAGTTGATGCAAAGTCAAAGGAATCTGTCTTTTTTCCAGACAAACAATACCGGAGCTGTGTGCGGAGACGTAGATTGTCTGATGAATCCAATATTGAGGTGTTCGTCCAGGAAGTCATGGAGGGATTGTTGTTCGGTGGCGGAGACGGAGTAGATCTTTCCGATAGGTGGTTCTGCTCCTTCCTCTAAATTGATCTTCAAGTCAGAAGGTCGATGAGGTGCAAGGGTGTCAGCCTTCTGCTTGCTGAAGACGTCCGTGAAGTTGTGGTATTCGGAAGGAACACTGGAGAGGTTGATCTCCTCGTCAGAGGGAGCAATGGAGGTGGAAGCGGAGCGGGCGGAGATGTCTTCAGTAGACCGGAGGGAAAGAGAGAACTGGACAGAGCCCTCCATCTTACAAGCTTGATGAAATGCAACTGCATTCATGAATGAGATATGAGAAGCTGGAAGTCCAGGAGCTTTAGGCGGGTCCGGAGAGCGTTCCAAGGGAGGAGTGTCGTCTAGTGACGGAGAAGGAATGCTCAGAGGTACAGAGGGTGATATCAGGGTTGGCATCCTGTCTGCAGGAGTCCGGAATGTGATGCTGCCCGTAACCCAATCAATCAACGGATTATAGTGGGTGAGCCAGCAATGTCCAAGAACAAGGCTGCATGAGGGATCCAATGAGGTTACGTAAAATGTATCGGAGGTGGAGATGCCAGAAGCGAAGAGGATGGTTAGATCCACTGTGAGGGTGATTATGGAAGTTGAGGAGCCGTCAAAAAGACGGAGGTTTATTGGAGGGACAGAGTATGGAGTAATGTTGTGTGTTTTGATAAATGCAGTGTCTACAAAACAATGAGTGGAACCGGAGTCGACAAGGATAGGTACAGAGGATGAAATGGCCCTTAAAGACTCACTTGTAGAGTGAAGCTTGCTAGGTCACTACTTGCTAGACAAAGACAAAGAGAAGAGATAACAGAGTCGCCTTTAAGGGGAGAACTCCAAGAGAACAAGACTGGGGAGTCTTGGTCTACTTGGGAATAGTATTTATACTACTGGTACATGCACACAGACCAAGCTATGCTACTGCTATATATAGTAAGTATCCTTGACACTGGGTAACATGAGGAAAGAGCATGTTCGATCATACATGCATTGTGTGCATGTATGTGGCAGCATAAGGGTGTGGTGCATATCTAATGTGAAAGAGAAACATAGATGTGGGAGATGAGATAAGCATGTGTGAATAGAAGCGATAAGGCGGAGATGAAAAGAGATTAGATTAGATCGTGAAAGAAAGTTAGAGATTAGAAAGAAAAGAAAATTGTTAAGTCCAAATGCTTATCGTAGCAATCGTAACAGAGGAGAGGTTATGTATGGGGATAGAGATAAATGGACGGAGAGAGTTCGGATTGGAAAGAGCGGATGCATTGAGATGTAGTTCCGTGATAGCACAGTTCGGATCAACACGACTCCCAGCCTGTGCAGACGTGCAAGAGTTGTGCTCTAATTTTTTGCCTCTGAAGAAGCAGAGGTCATTGCCAGAGCTTCCATAGTCATGGTGGCTGCATGGGCTTTTGATGCTCTAGAGATGGACTTCGGGCAGTCCTTGGCAGAGTGACCACTCTCACCACAGAAGAGACACAGATTGAGGTTCATCCGGTGTTGATGTTTCTCTGGAAGGAGTTTTCCATCTTTGCCTAACTTCGCCGCAATTGCGTCGGATTTGGGAAGGGTGCTATTACCCTTCTTGTTTCCCCCTCTGGAGGAACCAGAGTTGGAAGTCGTAGTGGTGCCTTTGGACTTGTCGTCCTTGGGTGCAGAGGAGTTAGTCGGAGCAGAGCTCGACGACTTACTGGAGCTATGGTTGTTGTTGGAGTTCGAAACAGGGGCTTTGGAGTGCACGAAATTTCTTCCTTGCACTCCCAGTACCTCTGATCGATTTGCTGAGCAAGTGCACAAAGGTCATGGATGTTGTCAGGTTTACCATGACGAGTGATTTTGTCCTTGATGTGATCTGGAAGTCCGATGTAGAAACTCTGGTGGAAAGCACCAGGTCCCCATTCTCGGACTTGGTTCGCGAGATGATTCCACTCAACGATGTATTTGGAGATTCGTTGGGTGTCCTTCATGTGCAGCTGCTTGAGGTGAGCCTCTGCCTCAGCAACGGGGTCATGCGGACTGAAATTCAACTGTAGTTCAAACAGGAAAGATTGCCAGTCAAGCATCCAGAGGGGATGCAGGCCCAGAGTGACATTTCCAAGCAAGTCCGGCTCAAAGTAGTCGAGGGCCATCCCTTTAAGATACGACTGAGCAAAGGTTATCTTGCTTCGGTCCCTAACAGAAAGCATTCTCATTGGCTTGGAAGTTGATCTCGCATTGCACAATGAAGGAACAGAGTTTCTTTGGGTCTGACCCGTCGAAGGTGTCCGGTTCTCGGACTTTGGTCCTTGTTTCACTAGAAGAGCTCTTGCGACAGAGTGCTTGGCGAGTCATATCACGGATGGCATTAGCCAGTGGGTTGAATGGCTCGAAAGCCAAGGGGACGTTGTTGGGTTCCTCATCTTCTTCTCTCGGACATCAATGGAAGAGTCGTTCAGAGTCCGGAGTAGAAGAGGTAGAGGATCCGTCATCTGGGTCGTCAGGATCACCATCACCACCACCACCACCACCTGCTCTAGATCCTGGTAACGGAGCTCCAGGGTGATCGTTGCCCCAGAATTCTTCTTCGTCTTCTGGAAGGATCCGGATATGAGAAGTAGAGAGTCGGTCTTCAGGGAGCGGAGTAAGCGGAGATGTGGCAGGGTGAGTGCACCAGCATGAGGATGCTGAAGGTGTGGCGTGTTCGGTTAAACTGACAAATTTGCCTGGTATGGTTCGAGAACTGCCAAAGACAGTCTGCAACCTGTTGGTGTGGGAGGTTTGCGTGGAACACATAGCCATGATGGTTTGGAAGGGAAAGTGACAAGAGGCAGTACGAAAATACTGTCAAGTCCAGATCCTCTGGTTCAAGTCTGGCGAGATCCAAGGTTATAGGTACGAAGGGGTATGGAGGTGGGACCAGAGTCACAGATGTATGGAGAATGGAGAACGGAGATTACGGAGGTGGAGGACGTTGGCACAGGACTTATGTGTTGCACTCTTGTCAAGTCCCATGTCCTCGTATTTGGAGTAGAGGAAGGTAAAAGAAAAGTCAGACTTGAATGGGGGTGACTTAGTTAATTTTCATACTGAAGGTACAACAGAATAATACAGGGGATTATATAGTACTCGAATCCAGAGTAAGTCTGGATCCGAAACTACTATGTGAAGGCAATGTACATAGGATAGTTGGGCTGAGTAACGGAGCGCGGAACACAGCTGGAGAAGGCTGTAACAATCGGACAGCTGGAATGCAGACTATAATGGAAGAGGATTAATGAAGGTACGAGTTCGGAGTTACAACTCCGTGGATGTCTGTTGTGATGTCCATTGCTCCTAGGTCAAGGGTTGTCCAAGAATACCCGGAGTTGTCCGGAGTTGGACTTGGGTAAAATCTGGGACGTGACAGCCAGACACTTGAACACATTGTAGTTGATATAGGAAAAACTGCAAACTTCAAGCTAACACCATTCAACACCTACGTTGCATTATCATGAGGGACTGAACGAGGAAGAATACAATTACTCAGACACTTTGAGAACAAACTTTTTACAACTCCACCCTCCCAGGATTTAAAAGATGAAGAAGCTTGGTTGCGGAAGCTAGCAACAAGAACTAAACAGATTATTATGCAGGACTGTATGGGCCTCAGCACAAAGAAGGGCACAGACAGAAGTAATATTGGAGATCCAAGTTTGCTGTAAAGTGCTTCTCAGGAAAGCATTTGTAAGTGTTGTAAAACAAAAAACAAATCATTCATACCATCCATTACAGAGCATGCTATTTTGTTGAATGTAGCCATGAATTATGAGAACTGTTCTTGTCACATAGCAAACCAAACAGCCTGAGACTGGAGAGTAGATGATGAGCTGCTGTGATAAAGGAGAATGAAAAAATATTTTTATTTACATCTATTTATTTTTGACACAACCTTGCTGGAATTCGACTGTCTATTAGTGACCATCTATTTTGTTGAAAGGATGCATACTTACAGTCATGTGACCTTATATTAAGTAAGCATTACAAAGCATATATAAGACTTAACTGAGTCTGAATATAATACATATCTCTTGACCAGCAACCACTATCATCTCTGAGAACTCTCAACCACTCCAAGGTAATAACCCTAGAGTAGATTCCTAGATAGCCTGTGCGGCAACACTGGCTACCAGCTATTGCAACAGGTTATGAGCCCCACAGCTCTGACGACACGGTTTACCACTTGTCATCTGCTCATGGGTGAAACCCTTGGACATAGGTCATTCTGTGCGGAAACACTGAATGCTCTTTGATGCAGCAATGCTCAAGAGCAGCAGCCATCAGACTCTGAATGTAGGGGGTCACTATGACCCTACATTTTGAAAGCTCTGACTGTTCAGTGATGCAAATGTCTTTCTCACTCCCTTCATTGGTTTATGCTGACAAGTTATTCTTTAAGAACCTACAAACATGTTGTCTACCCTCTCCACCATTCCCAAACTCAATGGTACCAACTACAAAACACGACCCACTGTGGCCAGAATAGCCCTTACCCCTGCTGAGGAAGAAGCTCAAGACAAGTGGGACAAAAACGATGACCGAGCCCTTGGCTCCATCCGTCTTCATCTCGACCCCACCATTGCTGGCAACTTTGCCTCCATCATCATTGCAAAAGACCTTTGGGACACCATTAAGGCCAAGTACAAGACCACTTCCCTCGCTTCCACCTATACCAAGTGGAAAATCATGCTCAGAATCACCTTCCCCGACAACAACCACCCTGGCCCAGCTTTCTCAAAGCTGAATGCCAGCTTCGCGCAGCTGGAACAGCTCCAGCATAAAGTCCCTGATAACCTCAAGGCCCTCATCACCATCGCCAAGCTCCCCAAGTATACGGAGACACTCCACCAGCAGCTCAATGCTGCCATCAATGCCAACCTGACCAAGGTCTTAACCATGGTGGAACTGGAGACTGTTCTCACTGCTGCTTGGCAGCACTATCTCACCCACTGGCCTCCACCTCGTGCCCAGGCCAACAAGGTTTCCAACGTGAAGCGCCAGCAAGACGACCCCTCCTTCAAGAAGCAGCAGGAGACCTCCTCCAAAAAAATGGATGAGGAGAAGAAGGACAAGGGGAAGAAGTGTCGTCAGGGCAAGCACTCTGAAGAAGGGGAGAAGAAGCACAAGGATTGTGCGGCCACCACTGCTGAATCATCCTCTGCCTCGTTCACTTTTGTGAACATGCTCCAGGAGCCCACAGTATTCAGCCCAGCCTCCACCAACTTCACTGAGCCCACTCAGGACCCCTGCACTCTCATGCACACCATAGGCGCCGCCTACTATGGCCCCCCTCCTTCTTTCAGGCCCAAGAAGCCATCTCCCTTGCTTGTCGTATTGAGGAGACCCCAACTGCTCAGGTTGTTCGCACCCTCGAGCCTATTGTCAAGCACTGCCGCTGTGTTCATGCGCAGCAGCACTCCGCTTTCAATGAGGATGGTGCCTTTGGCACTAGAACCATCCCTCCCAACCACACAGGCCCCTCCACACCCTCTCTCATAGAGTGCATGGAGACTCCAAGAATCATCAAGATTATCTCCGATTCAGAGGATGATGATTCCGTCAGCCTTGGCAGGAATATGGAGGTGGATGACTACATTGTGCAGTTCTTTGATGACAGCGCCCAGTGGCAAGTCCCTCTCTTCCTTTGTCCATCTCTCACAGGCACTGACATGCAGTCTTTATCACCTCAGATTGTATATAATTTGCATGCACCTGTAGTAGATAGTGACAATGCTACTACTGCTCCTCCCTTCTCCATGTGTGACCGCTGTAAAAAGCAGAAAATAACTAAGAGTAAAGGAAAGTAAAGAGAACATGACAACCACCTTCCTCATGACATGTGGCTCCTCGATTCAGGAGCTTCATCACACTACACCAACGATCTAAACGATCTGATTGAGTATTCTGCATTTATGCAACCTACCTACTCCCAGATAGCTAATGGTCGTGTGCCGATTAAAGGCAAAGGTACAGTGATTATTCGCTTCCAAGGTAGACTTGTGCGGTTATCGCTGTAACGATCGAGGTCTTCACTAGGGTCGAGAGACGTCTGCAGTCTAAACGAGATGTCCTAGAGCGCTTGCTGGAGTCCTATGTTGTATGTCAAGGAAGATCTATTAGGCTTGTAGGCCTCAAGAGAAGATCGGGAAACAACAAGAGAAATAGACTAAGGTCTATTCTACTAAAGTACGACTATATATACTAAGAGAGACCGTGCACAGACCATGCTGTGTAGAAACTATAAGTAGTAAGTATCTCTGATACTGGTTACTGTGAGGCAAGATAAGCATAGCCTAGATAAGAGGGATTAATGCTATTGGACGATAAGGGAAAGTGAGTCAAAGGGAAAAGCATGAGGTGAGCATGAGGATGCAATGTGTTCAACATGTGTTGCATAGCCGAGATAAGAGATAAGGTCATGTGACTGGTCACGTGACTAGACATGTGACTGCTGACGTGATAGAGATCATGTGACTTGATAAGATAAGAGTTGCGAGGGTTATCTGTTAAGACTTAGCTATGTGGTAAGCGATAAGAGGCAAAGACAAGAGAATAAAGGTTGCAAGTTATAGCGTCTGTTACAATCGCCAGTCATTTACATGCCATCATGTACAATAAAGCTCATATCTATGGGTACCTTGTTAACCGATGCCTGCATGACGCTTCAGACCACACCCGGTCATATCAATATCTTTGATAAGTGCACTAAGCAAATGATACTGAGTTTCCATTCACATGACGACACTATGTACTGGATGCGTGCACCCACCATTCGTCCTCAAGCCGACTTATTGTCCATGGCCTCTGTGGGGTATGAACTCCTCCACCGCCATTTAGGCCACCCTTCGCGTGATATGCTCCGTGCTGCAAAGAAGCACATTAAGGACTTTCCGGATGTCGATATTCCGTCCACTGCATCTATATGCTCTGGTTGTGAGCTTGGTAAACAATCAAACCGTACTTTTCCTCATAGCAAGAAGCATGCAAGTGCTCCCTTTGAGTTAATTCATTCTGATTTAAAATCATTTGAAATTGAATCATACCACAAGTGCAAGTATGCGGTCATCTTTTATGATGACTACACCTCCATGGCTTGACTGGTCCTGATTAAAACTAAGGATCAAATGCTCAAAGCAACCAAGCAATTCCACACCTATATGCATACTCAGTTCAATGCCATGATAAAACACTGGCACTCTGATGCAGGGGGAGAATACACCTCCAAAGCTTTCACTGAGTATATGCACGATAATGGCATACATATCCAACAATCCGCCCCCTATGCTCACCAGCAGAACGGACATGCAGAATGCCTCATCCATACCATAATGGACAAGGCACAACCCATGCGACTGCAGGCTTGCCTGCCTGATTCCTATTGGAAGTTCATGGTACTACATGCATTTCATGTGTATAATTGCACCCCTTCACATTGGCTCCAATGGAAAATGCCATCCAAAATGCTCACAGGCAAAAAGCCTACTTTTTTGCATCTTCGGGTTTTTGGCTGTGGCGCATATGTCCACTTACCAGTTGAGACTTGCAAAGGCAAATTGCGGCCTAAATCGCAACTGATGATCTATCTGGGCATTTCCACTGGTAGTGATTCAAATTACCTCTTTATGTGCCCTAACAATGCACTACACATGTCGGCCCACACCATATTTTGATGAGCACCTCTTCCCAAGGTGTTCCAAGGCTCAGCCACACCGGCTGGTTAACCACCCGCCATGTTCTCACTCTCATGATGATAAGTCTTCGGATTCTGATTCTGAACCATCAGATCAGGAGTCAGATGCAGAAATTGCACCTCCTACTGTCCATCATCACCCGGCCCCCAGGCCGATTACTCCACCTCCAGCAGCACCTTCTAGGGTACCTACACCACCGCTGGCTCCACCAGCACCTCCGGTTACCCCTCCTCATCATCTGCCTCCACCTCCACCTGCTCAGCCAAAGTGCCCACAGCGAGAGCACTGTGCCCCCATTCGTCCTGGAAATGTATATGGGGAGCGCCGCGAACTGCTGAAGCAGCTTCGAGACATTGAACACATCTCTGACTGGCACAGACTCGTTGGAGAGGCACCAGCTGGCCCTTCGGATTCACCTGTTGTCCCTGGTGGAATGCCTCCATCCCCGACTCCATTGGAAGATGACGTAGAGTGCATAACCAGGGAAGGGGGAGACGCATTGGTTTCATACCTCTGCAGCCATGCCTTTCCACTGGAAACAGAACAGTTCAATGTGAACTACCGTGAATGGACATACCGCGACATCCTCAAGTTACCACAAGAGGAACAAACCCTTTGGTGTAAAGCCTGTCATGATGAGTTACAGATACTCAAGGATTGCAAAGTCTATGAAATCATGGATTGACCCACAAAAAGGAAGGTTATTAAAAACTAATGGGTCCCTGATGCAAAATCAGATGGTAGAAAGGAAGTTCGGTTCGTTGCCAAAGGCTTCTCCCAAGTAGAAGGGATTGATTTCGATCAGATATTCTCCCCTGTCATATGCTTCGAGACAGTGTGGTGCATGCTTGCCCTCGCAGCAACAGAGAACTGGTACATCACAGGTCTCAACGTCCAATCTGCCTATTTATATGGTAAACTGGACAAAGAACTATACATAGACTTCCCTGAAGGCTTTATGCCCCCTCATCTCAAAGGGAAGGTCTTGAGACTACTACGTGCCCTATATGGCCTTAAGCAAGCTGGACTAGCTTGGTGGCACAAACTCGACAAATCCATGAAAGAACTGGGCTTCACGTGTCTTAAAACAGATGCTGGCCTATTCATCTATCACAAGGGCAAAGAGCTCATCCTAGCGATCATCTATGTAGATGACACCATCTTCTGCGGTCCCAACAAACCTTTTGTAGACAAGGTTAAGGCTGCATTCATGAAGAAGTGGGACTGTCGCAACTTAGGAGAAACACATGAATTCCTAAGAATGAACATACATTGAGAAGGTCAAACGATTAAGATAGACCAGTGAGAATATCTCAACAAAGTCATAGAGCGATGTGGCATGACTAACACAAAAATCGCCAACACCCCTCACCCTCAGGGCTACTATCCAGAGAAGAATGATCTCCCTGTCCAACCAGAACTTTGGACGCAATTCCAACAGGTCATCGGATCATTGCTGTATCCTATGATCGGCACAAGACCTGACATTTCATATGTGGTTACCCAACTTGCCCGCATGTCTGCAAACCCATCAGAAGAGCACCTTAACAAGGCTCTATACATCTGCCGGTACCTTCTTGGTACCCGAGACTACTCTCTCGTATACAGCGGCAAGACCAGTAAAGGCATCATTGCCTGCACTGACTCTGATTGGGGACAAGACAAAGTCATGTCTCACTCGCAAATAGGTTTCTACCTGAAATTTGCAGATGGTGTGTTCTTGTGGAACTCACACTTACAAAAGACCACAGCTCTGTCTTCTATGAAAGCTGAGTACATGGCCTTAAGCGACTGTATGCGCCAGGCTATTTGGATTCATCAAATGATGGAAGAACTTGGCTATCACCTTGGCCCCATCCCCATTTGTGGTGACAATCAAGGGTCGCTCTTCATTGCGCAGAACCCAGTTACCAAAAAATGTTCCAAATATATCCAGATCCGTTACCACTTCGTACATGATGCTGTGATGCTATGGAAGCAGGTAGAGCTGCTCTTTATCCCAGGGACTGACAATCCCGTGGATATGTTTACTAAGAACCTTGGACATGTCAAGTTCAAGGAGTTTCGCTCCCAGCTCGGTTTGGAATTCAACTCGCCATCGTAAGATTGTGTGGACGTTTCTATTTACTTTATATTCCTCACTTTGATATCTATGTATCTACTGTATACTAGACAAGGGGGAGTGTTGAAAGGACGCATACTTACAGTCATATGACCTTATATTAAGTAAGCATTACAAAGTATATATAAGACTCGACTGAGTCTGAATATAATACATCTCTCTTGACCAGCAACTGCTATCATCTCTGAGAACTCTCAACCACTCCAAGGTAAGTAACCCTAGAGTAGATTCCTAGATAGCCTGTGTGGCAATGCTGGCTACCAGCTATTGCAACATATTTCACTCAAATATTGTTGTTGCTGAACCCCAATTAGCTGACAGTCAATTAATCACGGCTGGTGATCACACTAAGCACCTTTATCAATTGTGTGTAACAGAAACTATTTTCAGATGATGACGAGCAGTATACAGGGAGTGATGATGATTGTAAAAGATAACATTACCAAAATGTAGTTATTGAACACTTATCCACTATTTACGTCTGTGATTTTTTAACACATGAAGTGAGAATGCATCACTACCTTGCTTGCCAGCAAGGTAACTGCCAGCCTTGTCGTGTTTTCACGAATGACATTCCGCCTTGTCGTCTTCCAACCCTTGGATTTTGTTTTCCAACTTGCCAATGTGCCACATCTAACAACTCAGATGCATCACAGTGGGACACCTCCCCCAACGCTGAGTTTATGACAAGCACACCCTGGATGTGCGCCTTTGAAGATGACACATGTGCAGGATGGAACACTGCTGACCAATCACAAGTGCAATCGGAAGCAGCACACGATCCAGAGAGTGTCCTTGCATTTTGGAAACGCACCATTATGGTACACAAGGCACACAAGGTCTTGGTACATCCTTTGCATTTGATATGATACACATGGCATTTGGTGTTTGGCATTCACACTCACTCACTGGACCACTGACACACAGATGTATGGCAATTTCAAGATGTGGCTCGAGGTGGATGAGAGGGTGATGGCATACATTCAGATGTTGGGTCGTGCGTGGGTGTACATCATGCTCAATTTTACGGCAGATGTGGTGGAGGTACCAATCAATGAACAAGGATGGGGGTTGTTGCCCTTCACTGCTGACAACAATGTGGAGAGTGAGGGACTTGAGCTGGCATTATGCAACCAGTTTTGCTGTACAATGTTGTCAGTTTTGTTGTCCGACTGCGGGAACCCTTCAATGTGTCATGGGGTGAATGCTGTATGTTTGTACTTAGTCAGCATTGATTCTAGAGCTGTATATATATGGGAGGCTACTGTAGGCTACTGTAGTCTATGTGATGAACTGTAGGAATGTGATTGGCAATGTTGACAACATGTAACGACATTGGTAATGTAATTATGGCATGTGCTACAGGCACTTTTCCTTTTTACTGATATGTGCTCGAGTCACAGTGCAGTTAATGATGCCAATACAAAGTCATCAGTGGGCCTGGCAGTCACTGGGACTGGTAGTGTCTGCTGTGCAAGACATGAGATGAAGCTTCCCAGAGGAGTCAGTGATCTACAAAAGGGAGAAAGGTTTCATTCATGCTCACACTTCTGCTGGTGTAATCTGACATGTTATGTACTAGATACGTCAACATGGATTACATATTCTTTTCGGTGCTCAAGGACACTACTCTGAATTGTTTCAATGTCTCCTATGACATTGTTTACCAGTAGAGTCGCCATCTTTGGGAGCATATGAAAACACTTCTGCCTTCCCACCATTTCACCTATATTGAAAAGCAAGTCATACTGTTCGTTCCAAAGTTTCACCTTCCTGCTCACATTGCTGAATGTCAATGGAAATACTCCTTCAATTACATCAAGGGTGCAGCACAGATGGATGGTAAGCCTGAACGGGGTTGATCTACTCTGAATGCTGTGGCATCAAATACAAAGGAAATGGGACCAGGACACCATCAAGACATGCTTGACGATCTCATTGGTGACAGCAACTGGAGGAAACTCATAGGTCTGGGTAAGTAATATGCATTGCCATTCTGATTATGAAATTCACCTGTATGCAATTTGAAGGTGAGTCAATTCTATAGAAATTGAAGGAAGCTGTGCCGGAGTGAAATGAGCACCAAGAAGATTTACTTGAATTCAAGAGGTCACTCGAAGCACGATATGGAGAGAAACTGGCAAAATAGAGAGCAGACATCAAAGCATGGGGAAAAGATATGTCAAAGCCTAATCTGTTTGAGGTCAAGAGCAAATGTATGCATTTTCCTGTTTGTCTTACTCTCTTACTAAGTAGTTTTGCTAGCCATCACTCAAGCTGCTGTGCGCTTTCAACTTGCCCAAGAGGAATCTGACCAGGTCGAATCATCCATTCACGTGGATATCTCACCAAGTGTTCTGATAAGCACTGGTATTGATCTCAAGGAACAACAGTGAGTTACCTCTGTATTTAACATTTCAATGGGACTTATTTTCATACACATCAACTTCGGGTGGATGCAGAAAAACATGGGTCCCATGCTACAGAGCACCAGAAGATGAGACTTCAGCAATGCACCAATTCCCTCTTGAGATGCATCGAAACATGGGTTAGTGTCCAGATGTTGTACATGCCAGTGGTTGCGTCCCTTTGAGTCAGAGGAGCCACTGATCCTGCAATGGTCCCAAAACCCCAAGACTTACAATTATTGCTACCGTCTGCCCTCCATCGCCAAGTTCCCTGTGATGGTAGGCTTGAAGAAATTGAATGGAGGCTCCGATTTAGACAGGCCCACAATGCCCTTGAAGAGCTGCGCCAAGCATTACACTCCTGCACATACATGTTGCGCTTCAAAGATAGATTTTTACATGGACAGGGTCCCAATACCCGTGCCCAAAACTGCCTCAGGTCTGTTGATGTGAAGGTGAATGGTGCAGCTGCAAAATATCGTGCCACCCACAATGTGTTATTAGAGCTATCCCCACTGCTTGGGAAAGACAGGTGGAAGGGGACTTTGCATTGTCTAGAAAACAATGACATCCATTTGATGATAGAAGGCACAGATGAGCATTCCAGTGAGGGCTGCTGATGGCTCTCGTGGATCTGGATCATGTGTGGCTATACCAAGGGGACTTCCATGCATACGGAGGATGATTCAGAGGATTTGCAAGATGGTGTGTTTTTTTCAGTCAGTTACATATTCCCACCTGAGCTTTTAGCTATCTGAATTGAATGGTGCAAAATGCATACACATGCACACCAATGGGCAGAAGAGGTGGAATTTCTTGTAGAGGAGCAACATCAAGTGCTCAAATTCCTACACTGGCAGTCAAAATGGTGGTTAGACAGACAAGCATTAATGACAGTCAATGATCCTGCACTCCAGAAAGGGCTAAAGGCATATGCTATATGACAAGCAACACTCATGGAGGATTTGGCAATGCAGTTCCAATGCATGTGGAATAACACACAGAGATATATTATGCTTGCAGATGGACATAGTGACAGTGTCGAGATGGACTGAGAGTTTGTATATTAGGTACAACCCGGTAGTAGCGAGCAATCAAGTGATCTCAGTTCGTCGTCTTAACATTGTGCAAAGGACACAGTTATCCATACCAAAAACTTAGTGCACATTTAGGAGACATAGGTTTTGCAATAAATGACATGTACAATAGTGCCCACAAGGGTCCAAGCTTCAAGAGCAGATCCTCGACTTGAAGAGGATGCATGGGACATGTTGTGAATGGGCGCACAGGTTTTGCAGGAACATGTCTTGCAAGGTGTGTCCAGTGAGGTGGGGAAGCATGTTGCAAGATGTGTTGGGTGAAGGAGTTGGGTATATGGGTTTTGCAAGAGGTATTGAGTGAAGTCAGGGGAAGTGCACGGGGCGATGCTGTTGCAGGACACATCCAGAGAATCAGGCACACTAGTATTGCAAGAGGCGTCGAGTGGAGGAGGGAAATAGGCAGACGGGTTTTGCAAAAACAAGCATGTCCGGCAGGGTAGAGAAAGGTGTTGCAAGACACGTTGAAGTATGGCCCGAGTTGGGCACATGGTTTGCAAGAGGTGCCAGTGGGTCGGGGAAATGTATTGCAAGACATGTTGAATGAAGTGGGGAGTTGGGACACTAGAGTTGGACTATCAGAGTTCCTGCAAAATGGATTGACAATACTTATCGGATGTCCTGCAACAAATACCCAGGACGTGGTGATGTATAGTGGTATGTGGTGGGACCAAGGGTGTGAACTCGGTTGATGTCAGTCATGGCAGCACCATTACACAGACTATGGGCTTTTGTCTGAGTCTTGACAGTTAGGAACCTTTCTGTAGCTTTCTGTACTGTTTGTTAAAGTAGCCAAAGTTGTCCAACTGTGTCTAGGAGGGGGATGGTTCGCTGATGAAGGGTTCAGGCAATGACATTAGTATGTGAGCAACTTGCATGGGTAGTGTTGCTGCAGCTTCGGCTTGGAACCGGCTATGAGCTGTGGCTGAGCGCTGGCTTGCCAGGCCAATAACAGACCGGATTGAGAATCACGTGTACAGTCTTAGTGCCATAGCTCCAGTCTCCAAGCTGCGACTAGCTGGTTGGCTGTGGTCTCTGTCACTCAAAATGGGTCACTCATGAGTCACAGCTCACAAGTGGGCACTAGGGAGGTGATACAGGCCAATAAATCCTCTTCATTCACTGAACCATCACACAGGGTTGTTGTCCTTGCTTGTAAACACAGTGCCTTGTTGTCACCCATGGACATGATAAAAATCGTGGAGCAAGTGCTGCAAAACGCTGCTAGCGGCCAGCCTGCTTCCCAGAACCCTTCCTTCCTCATCCGGTGCAGCATCCCCTCTCTCCCCACCATTCTCGACGGTGACCTTCTCCATGACAATGACAACAAGCACCGGTTTGGCCACAGATACTGCCAGCAATGTGCCAAGCGTGTCACTAAGCACTCCCCATGTGCCATCGGCAACCTTGAGCCAGGTGTGCAGACAGCTGATGACACTGCTTCCTGTCTCGATTTCTTCTGTTCCAACCACCCCCACCACCCCAGGTGTGCAGAGCTCATACTCGTCAATGCAGTCAGTCTCCACCTTGGCATTGCCTTCCTCAAGACCTACAATGGACATGTCCACAAGTAGAAACTCTACCCCGAGTGCTAGTCGTGTCTGATGATGTCAAGTAAATATGGAAAGATGAGCACTTTGTAAATTGTAGATTACTCTTGAATGGAGTTAGTTGATTACATCTTGACTCTCGAGTGATTACAAGGTGCCGTTGACATCAAGCTCGTATATTGACATCCTCTGGATGGATATGAGTCCACATTGACCACACAGGTTCTACAGGTGAGACTCCAGCACATCTCTGAGTTTCCATCTGTGATGTCAATTGATGAGCCCATTCAAATGTGACTCGACACTTTGATTCTCGTGGCCAAAGGTAGGATTGTTAATGAGCATGGTGTGGTTCTGGGTGAGCATGAACAGTGCCATATAACATAGAAGTAGTTGTAAGTAAAATACAGAACCTGAGAGTGTAACGGAATCAGAAAAGGTGCTCAAGTTGGTCACCCTCTTCTTGAGCAATCAGTACCATAATTGTATCCATCATATCATCAGTCTGGTCTCCATCAATGATCTTGCCAAGTAAGTCCTCACTGTCCTCCTCATTCTGGACTATGTCACTCTCCCACATGAGTGATCCCCTGGCAAAATTCAACTGCCTTTTCTTGAGGAAGAATTTAGCCATTTGCAAGGCTTCCATCAATGCTGGACTGATGTGGTTGCACTGTTTTGTTATCGTTTCAGCACTCGATGAGAAAACACGCTCGCTTGATACTGACAAAGCCTGAATTGGGAGGTAATCCATCACAATTTGGAAAAGCATTGGATATGATGTTTGAGAGACTTGCCAAAATGCTATGGGATCAGTGGATTTGGGAATTTGAACGTCAAGGTATGCTTGCAACTCTGATTGAACACTGACTGGTGTTGTTGTAGATTCAGCAGGGTCAGGATCCGTGGCATTATGCATTGTGATCCCATGACGTTCAGCAAGGGACTGTCACTGACGGGGCTTCCTTGGTGGAGGTGCTCGAGCGTCTGTATTGCCTTGAGGTTGGGACTGTCTGGCCGCTGTTTCAAACTGAGCACAGTATTCTGTCATCTGTAATGAATGTATGGAGCTGGCAGGAGCCATGACAACAAACATCATGAATTGCCTGAATGACACATTAACAATATACATACCATCTGTATGACTATTGCTTGTGCCCTAGCCTTCTGTTCAGATTCTCAGTTCATCATGATATGAGAAAGCTGGATGTTTGGATTGACCACCAAATTGCAATGATAATGATCAACAATGATCATCATCAGAACTTGAAACTTGGGTCACTTACACATCGCAAAAATGTAGGCATTTGTATGGCCCAAGTGATTGTAGTACTTGTTGGCACACAGCAATCCAGGATGAATAAAGGGGCCACAGTGTGGGACAACCTCAGACAAGTGCTTCCACTGACCAATGAACTTTTCAAAGACCAGGACCACTGCACCAAGCATAGGTAGGCTTTCTGATGTAACAGAACACTGCGAAAGATAGGGAATCTACAATGATAACAAATCTATCAGTATGCAGTTGCCCGATCTAGCAAAGACACAAAAGTATGTACCTTGAGGACTAATTCCATGTCATGGAGTATCAGCCACTCTATCAGACTAAGCTTGAAATGAATGATGTCACACTGGGTTGGTAGTTTGAAAAATTGGTCAAGTGGCTGTACTCAGCTTGTTAGACAGTCATAGCGAAAAAAAGATAGACATACTGGGTGCATCTCATGAAGGCGGTTGCTCATCAAGTAGATGGAGTCCCACCACGACTTGACATCCAGGATAAGTTGCTTCTCGGAAATGTCGACATGTTCGCCATTGAGATCCAGCCAAATTCCCATCTCATTGCTGTTCCTGATGGTACTTTGAAATGCTTGCCAACGGAGGTGTGATGCGCACACACAGCGAGAAACATTATGACCACGCTTGATAGAGTCTTGTTTGAGTCCTTCAATATAAGCTCCCTTGTCAATGTCATTCCCGAGATCATCGACCCATGCTTCTGAAACAATGGAGTGGAAATCTGCCACTTTGTAGTTGTCTGTGACATGTTTTGCACACATGTTGAGAAGGTGAGGTAAACATATGATTCAGCAGTCAGTGGCATTGAAATCTACCCCATGTGATGCAAGAAGTGTGGTGAGATGTCTCATTGCCACATCATTATTTGCAGCACCATCAAGTGTGAAGTGTCCAACCTAACAAAGTTCAAGTTAGTTATGGTTGTTGAAGTCAGGTAAAGTGAGATACATACTTTGTGTAGGATTTTTGCTCAATCAAGAAGGAGAAAGATCTTCTCCACTATGATTTCACTGGTATGACTCTCAGGCAAATAATGAAATGTGATGAGTGCAGCCTTGAGATATAGTGTTGATGTCTTTGGTGACTCACCAATCCAATGTGCTGTGACAGCCATGAATGGCCTATGGGCACTGTCGGACCAGATGTCTGTGGTACATGATATCCTACCAAGTGCGTTCTACAGCACATGCACAGTGACACACCCCATAAGCTTCAATAAATGTGATCGCCTTGTGAAACACTTACCTGAAGGTCCTCTCTCAACACCCAAAAATACTTCCTCCATGCCTGAAGGATGAGCTCACATGTTTCAGTTCATCTGGGTATGTCCAAGTCTCGAAGGCCAGGCCAAAGTAACAGTAGAAGTTTTCTAAACTCCAGGCATTCAACGACATTGATAGACTGGGATGGGTGTCAGAACAACACGGATATAGAAAAAAAATAACACGTACTTGGTCATCGGCGACGATGAAGTCCACTAGGTAACGTTGCAATGTTGCCATGGAGTACTCTGATAAACCATCATGGCATGAATCTGATAATTCCCCACACACAAGCTGGGGGTGGAGATCGCCTGGTGCAGGCTCAGGAGGGGGTGGTAATTTACGAATTGAAATCCCAGGCTTCATGAGAGTTTCACATAGAGTCCTGAAGGTGTAACCCATACCAAATGCAAGATTGATGCTCTTGAGAAAGATTGCCCAGTTTCACTTCTCGGCTTGTTCAAGGTATTTGAGGATATGGAACTTCTCCACATGCAAACAAAGGCCAGAATTGCCTGTGTTGGCACTGTAAACAAATTTGTGGTCAGGCGGGAAGTTCTTGGGGTCCTGAATCTTCGAATCCCTACAAGGATGGTTAGTTCAAGGAGCTGGCTGCAGATGTGTATCTTACCCACACAATAAGCACGTTGATGACTCCTTTGCACGTTTCTCAAAAAGTAGTGAATGTCGAGTGCTCATGCACCCAACTGTACTGACTCAAGTGGGTCAGTAGGATCATTTATAGAGTTTGTTGTGTGCAGTGTATCCTGTGGGGTGCTGTGAGGCACTCTAGCCCGAGGAATCTGTGGTTCGGGGTCATCATCATCATCATCATCAAGGTCCTGATCCAACCCAGCATCTATATCAATAAACTCAAATTGCTGTGGACCTCCTCCCAGTGGGGGCAGGTTTGGGAGGCACTGAGGGGTGGTGGGCCTAGCTCCAACAGGGCCAAAGATGGGTTGCATAGCATTAGGCCCACTATAGTTGGCGTGTTGAGGTCCTTGGGCAGGTCTAGTAGGTTGTACAGGCTGAGCAGCCTCATCGCTATTGTCCTCCTCCTGAATGTATCGTCATGGTGGACAACGAGCACGAGGACCAAGTGGTATAGGCTCCCCTTGATTGGGGGAAGGACCAGAGGGGTGTGGGATAGTTGGGGCATTGGAGGGAATAGCTACCTGTTCTACCTCGGTACGACGGCAAGGAGGCATGGTACTATTGCCGAGTGCTATTGGATCTATTTTGCTTATATGTCAGTAACCCAGTCATTGCCAAACATCATGGTGATTAGTCTTGAAATCTTGTGGTCCAAAAGTCGAGGCATTGGCTATTGACTTTCACAAACAACAGTTTTTATTACATACATAGTATTACAATACAAGAAAAAAACATATGGCGGCAAGTAGCATAGTCAGACAACAACATAAATGAAGACATATAAAATATTCAGTGAAGAAAAAGGGGTGCTCCATCTTGAGTTCTTAATGTAATGGTGACGAATGATGGGCTCCAAGGCCCAGTCCCCAGATCCTGGCTCGGGATCTCAACCGCACCTCACTGGCCACTGGCGAAGTGCTTGTTGCCAGGGCTACTGAGCTCCAAAATGAGATTTGAGGAGGGGGTATCTGAATAAGAGCATTTCTTGCCCCGAAACGAATGCTTGTACCATTGCATATACCAATCATGAGCAGTTATGGTCCTTGCATCAAGAAGCGCAGTGATGAAGTGATCCCATGAGTTGGGGAGCATGATGGATTGACTGAGACTGTCAACATGTGGGCCTTCACTACTACGAACAGCCACCTCCTCACAGAAGCGGATTAGGTAAGCTCTGATCAGGTCAAGCCCTTTGTTCACGACCACCTTTACATGCTCCATGTCCTTCCCATTCTCTGGGAGGACCTGTTATTTGTTAGACAATAAGTGGACTGTGGACATGGATCTGAAGTAAATGTACCCTGTGAGCACTCCAATCTGTTTGCTCAATGCTCTTGGGATTAATCACAATTTTACTGTTGTTGAATTCTCCATTATTGGCTGGTTGTTTCAACCAGATGTAATAGTTGATGTGGTTGATGGAACACCAAGTATGTCCACCAATGACGATGGGAGACATAAAAGATACGGTCAGTGATTCAGGCTGTGGATCAGCCATCTCAATGAATTCTTCCAACTCGAGAGGATCCGCATCTCGTTTGAACCTCTCCCACACACAAGAACCTTCTACAGAAAACTGGTGTGTGGGCTTCTCATCAATGAGGATGACCACTGCCATAAGAACATCAGGACAGGCAGTGACCAATCCCTTGACTTTGTTGAATACACTAGTAGCAGTTTGGGAGAAAGTGGTTTCTAGAATAAATGGATTTCGATGGTTCTTCTGGTTCTTCAGGGTGGAGAAGATAAGAGTGAGGTCAGGGATAGCAGAAATTGATTCCCCTTCAAGGTTGGTGTTTGCCATGACATAAACATGAACAAGTGATCGGGGGTAGTCTAATTGCTGAAACCAAACAAGTAAGGCTTGGAATTCGGCTACAGGTGTTACAAACGCCCCTATTTTTCCCCTATTTTTCCTTATTTTTCCAGACACTCATTCACTCACAATTCACCAAATACTCCAATAGCCCCTATGTTCGCTCACTTGCTTATTTTCCCACAAAGCCCAACTTTCTCCCACGATATTGATCTTGCAGTGATGCGCTCTAGATTAACATGCGACGCGCCTCATGCATGCCTCATGCCCCCTATCCAACACATGTCTGCACAGGTATGCTTATCCTCCAATAAACACGCAACTCATGTTGCCTCATGTTCCCCAGTCTCAGACCTAGTAATACAAGTATAGTAT
>JBBPNA010000177.1:0-51744 GCA_038090555.1 Boletus subcaerulescens | reverse complement strand
CCATACGACTCGCTTTCGAACACTGCATGCAACGACAGGTGTCAGATCGGCATATCACGGACTTGACGAGGAGAACGGTGCTCACCATGTCGTTTTGGCAGGTTTGAATATGCCCATTAGCAAGGTCGCGTCTCACTAACACGCGTCGCTGATCGACAATGTCTTTTAGCCGCTTCCAAGCCTTGTAGAGTTCCCCGCCTTTGAAGAGTTTGGTATCCAACTTCTGCGCTATCGCCAAGTCCACGGCAAGCGCAAGCTGATGCAAGATGGAGCGGTAGACCGAATACCCAGGGAGAATATCCCCAAGCAACATGATCGGCTCTCGAGGCGCCAAAGGCTGTTCCGCAAACGCCAACAACACCTCACATTTGAGAAGTGATGCGACGAGCCCTCGCTCGAGAGCCTGTGTGAGAAACGGGAGTGCATCCATTTCCTCGATCCGCGACCTCAGCAGCACGATTGCATTGATCATACATCGCGTGGCGAGGACCCGCGTGTCCCCCTTCCATTCCCGGTCAACAACCAATGCGAGGATCTCAGAAGCGGCTTTGATCGTGCCTTGACGCATGAGCGCGAGACGAATGTTCTCGCGAAGAGAGAGAACGGTGATGATGTGTAAGTCCCAGGCGATACAGCTCAGATCCAATTCATTACTGTGCGAAATTTCACGGTCGAGATGACAGAGCGAGATGGTCGCAATGACCTCTGGTTCCCCTTGGAACAGGCTAAGCAGATTTCCCCAGTCAATGGGGGTGGCGACCTCGTGTGCAATGAGGAAACACGAGTTAAAGACGGCGGATTCGCGCTGGGTGTTCGCCCCGGGGCTCCAGCTGGAAAACCGAGGGTCTCGGGTCTCGATGAACCAGAGGTCGCAGATCATCTTCATGATCTCGCGATCGGTGGGGATAGATTTGGACCAGGACATGAGGAATCTGTCGCGGACGAGTCCGAGAAACTCTAGGACAGCGGTCTTGCAGGTGTAACGCATGTCGATGTCGATATCTTCCTGGATGATGACGTCTCGGTACAAGAAGAGTACCCACCGGCGGATGTCGGGCCAGTGGGCGCAGAGACCTTTGGGGAGCTGTTGACTGATATCTTTGCAGTTGAGCCATTTGGGGAAGGTAAGACCAAGACACATCAAGGAAGCGACCGCGATGTCGAGGGCTTCGAGTGGCACATCATCCCCGACGGTGCCGCGCGGGATCTTGTTTGCGTCGAGCTTATCGTATATCATGGATATGATGCGGAGGTATTGAGTGGGTTTACATGCGGGGCCGCTGGCAAAACTGGTGAGTTTGCAGGAGGTTTGGAGGGAAGGCACGACGGCGCCGCTGATAATTCTCTGAGAGGTCATATCAGTACGGTGACGCCGATCACGGCCATGGAACTGACGTCAAACTCGGCCTCGGACAGGCGTGGAGGCGGGGGTTGCATTCTGAGGACGATGTGGGGGTTGAATGCGAGTAAACTGCTGGACTGGAAGCTGACAAGACCAGGTGGGATCGGAAGGGTAACGCTTACGCGCACGCGGAGTTGAAGTGGCGAGATAAGATAAGATAAGGATCCACTTTTCCCACACCGCTCTAGAGCAAAGGTTGGATCTGTCTACCTTCCTTCTCGCAACCAGCAAGCCCTGCCAAACCTCAAAGCGTACGCTGGCCCTACTAATCTCGTACTGCATGGCCAACCTCCAGAAGTTCTTGGAGTTACGAAGCAGGCTCTTCGTTTCCTTGCATTGTTCGGCCCTGAATTATGGCGTCTCATTCAATGAGATACCCACCTCACCTGCCCCATATTGGCAACAAACGCGTGTCATTTTCGGCTGCGCTTGCTCTTGATGAACGTTGAGCCAAGTACTACATGCTAAGTTTCGAATCAATTGTCAAAGAACTCTGGTTTGCAAATAGTCCTGGTGATGTGTAAGTAACATGTCAACCTACACAAAGAACGAACCTGACACACACAAATGTCCAGTGGTGGAACAAGCCCACGGCGTGCTGAAGTGGTCCCCCCATATGGATTAGTTCCTCGCCGGGGAAGCGGCAACCATTTCATCGTTTATGCTGGCAACGTGTCACTTCTGTGGATGAAACGAGATGCCGCCGCCAATGGCTTAGTTTTTAATGCTGAGTCTACCCCAATCTATGTGGAGGATGAGGATAGGTTGAGTACGTTCGTCAGCACCCTACATCGCGTGTCGTTCACGTCAATGCGTTGATCAGGCAGCAACATGTTTCTTCGTGACATCCTTCATGCCGCACAAGCAGAAACGTCAATGCGAACTCCTGTATGCTCAAGGCCGCATACACGATGCTGTAGAGACTCTTACCGAGATCATGAACGCTACAAGTGAGGCGGTGAGAGCCGACAAGTTAATTGCTGACTGGCTTACTGGTGAGTTCAGTGTTGCACGTTAGCAGAGTATTCAACTGCCGTGGTCAGAGTCTGCGCACAAATGCACGTCGATACTAGAAGGAATTGGAGACAAGGCATCCAACGTCAGGAAAAACACGTCGATGCAATTGTAGCCTACTCCGCGGCGTCGTCCCTCAGCCATTTGGCTCCAAGCATTATGCTAAACAAGTGGGCGAATATAATATTGGTTCGCAGCTCAGTAAACGAAGCACTGCTAAGGTACTCTTTTCCATGGTAAGTTAGTATGAAGCTGAACATCAACTCATTTCTGGTTCAGTTCAAGTTTGTCACTTTACGCGAACTTTTGACGTTTTGGAAAGGGCCGGCGCGTTGCGGAGGCAGTCACGTCCTTTCCACAGATGGAGAACGGGGTATTAGGAAAGGAACTGCGCACGAACAAAGTGACAGTGGAACAGGTCACGGGTAAGTAGGTATCAACATTGTGTGTTCGTTTACATAATATCTGTCAGACTTCAGTGCAAGAGCCTAGAGCATCACGGAGATAGAGCAGTGGATGCCCAGCGACATGACGAGGCTATCATCCACTATACGACCGCACTGACGTTCAATCCCACCTCCCCACAAGGCATTTTTGGCAACCGAGTCATGGAAAGAGGGTCTCGACGATGCAAAGCAGGTATGGATCATCATTTTCCCATGGAGGGCATTCTGGTTGACACATCATGAACAGGTGATCACTCTCGATTCGTCGTCGCCATGGGGCTACGAGATGAAGCGTGCAGCCTTATACAAGGCAGAAAAGTACGACGACGCGGTCCATGCGTTTGAGGCCATGCTTTTGAGAATGGCCCAGTACCCGACCAGGACGTGCAGCGTGAGTGGAATCCTTGTTACCATGGTTTGTTCACGCTATCTGACAGGACTCCGCTACCAGTACATTAGCCCCATCAACCGGACGAGCAACAGTTCGCAAAATTGTCCAGCGGACATTACGTCACTCACCGCGCGTCCTCATCAACACGAATACCGCGGCCGTCTCCACCATAAGTCCAAGCAGGAATCCGTATTCGAATCCCTACCTATCCTTAATGAGCTTGTATCATCAATGACGATGCACATCAATTATGTCCAGGTACAAGCGTGAAGCACGATAATACTTCCGATACGTGATGCTGTCGCACAAGTGGGAAGACAACGAACCACTGTTCCGGCAGGTGATACACGTCGCGGTATATGACTCCGACCCGTGACAAGTTACAAATCTTTTGCACGATCGTTAGGGATGCCGGGTTCAACTGGGCATGGTGTGATGCACGCCGTATTGATAAACCAGATCACATCGTGCTCCAAGAGGCTCTCTTGGCCATGTTCAAGTGGTACCGAGGTTCTGCTCTGGTGATCGTCTTCCTCCGTGGTGTTCGCTCTTCATCGCAGCTCGGCGCTCTCGTGAGGAGCATTTGGAACACTCGTGCTTGGACCTTTCAGGAATACAAGGTTATCCACTTTTACACCGAAGATTGGACTCCTTGTCTCAATCTGGAGATGCCGAACTACACAGAATCACCACAAGTGATCTCCGAGATGGAGCAAGCCGCCAGTGGGGTGTCTGCAGATCAATTGATGTCGCTTCGTCCAGGGTTAACCAACATTCGGGAGAAATTGTGTCTCGCGTCAACTCGGCAGACGATGCATACTCGTTGCTCGGGATTGTCTCAGTTACAAGTTTCCCAGCAATATATGGTGAAGGGACGCCACTGGACGTCTGTTAGCGCACCTTCTCGCTAGATCTGGAGATATGTTGTCTGCCCCTATATATATCACTGTATTCAAAAGATCAGCAACGTCAACGTCACACCTCCCGCAACCAGTCCCAGACGAAGAGATGGAAAGGATTGTCACCACGTCGCATACTTCTGCATTCGACCTTTGATGGAGGCATGTCAATTCTCAAATCCGCGTGACAAAAGACGTGATGAATTAAACTATCTATGGTGGTAAATAACGCGTGACGGTGGTGGTGGTGGGTGTGTCGTCAAACGCTGCACTACTCTTGCAACAACTGTCCACAATAGTCAGTGCAATGTATCAAGTGACGTTCTTCAGACCTCTCACCCAGCTGGTGCGTCTCCACGGCGGAGAGCAGCTCCTTCAACAAGATCTCGTAGCCTGTAGTGCCAACAACAGCCCGGATGGCACTTCCATAGTCATCGCAGGTTTGTTGAGCTTCCGTAAAGTCATTTTTAGCCATTTGAGTCTTGACCACCGCTTCTGACCAGCGTTCCAGGATCTCCCCATAGGAGAGTGGGCGACCATGCGACAGCATCTAGGAGCAAATATAAATCCATGATATGTATGGATCGTGCAGGATTCCGACATACTCTCTCAAAGTAGGCCTCACGCACACGATCATTGTATACTATGACTTGCCCCACATCCTTGTTGGACGAGCTTGAATGAAGTGGTACTAGGTGGCTGCACGACATAATCGGTAATCGAGGTGCGGTACGTTTGTTGCGTTTATTTTGTTGCTTGAATGACTGGAGTCCCACCACTGAGTACATACCGCCAGCAGCTTTTGAAAGGTTTTTACGAGGATGTGAATCTGTACGTCAGAAATTGGACGTGGGAATTGAATATTGAGCACAGAGAAGTGTACATAAGTGACGTATTTGTTCTTGATGAGAGTGTGTCATTCGGCGAGTCAGCACCTCCCTCGTGTTGAAGAAACAGTGAGGCCAACGGGAAAAAGCACTAAAAACATGAGCAAGGCGTGCACGGGTGTATCATAAAGGGGAATGTGTACCGTGACCACAACTTTGTCTGTCGACGTGACTACCTTGCATCGTGTTCCTCGTTATACAGATTGACACACCAGATTCTTGTACAGTCAAGAGCGCCGCCATCGTGCAGTTGTCCCATTAGCGGCTCGGCGATGTGGAATTCAGGATTGCGAATGTATGCCGCTGTTTCCGGGTAAAATACGATCCGTCGTCGCTCATCCAGTTTGCTGATGTGCCTCAGACCTACCTTGATCCAGTTGAAAAGTTGATGGGTCCACAGAAATAACAACTTTCCAGGTCAATCTGATACTATAGGCTACTATTAATCTCCATGGACTGTGACTCGGTCTGTCACAGAGTCATGTGATCGTAACTGACGCGGAGCCGTGACTCAGCGCGCGCGGGTCATAAGTGACTAATTTAATGAGCCTGAGTCACTGTCTCAGGCGACGACCAACACCGTCATGACTGTCTCACTCGCAGGTGATAGTAGTGACGATGAACTCGACTGGGAGGAAGTTCACGTGCCAGAGCAGCAACAGCAGCTCGAACATCTCGAGCTCGAGCTCTCTGCCCCTGCTCCACAGCAAAACATTGAAATCACGCTATCAACACGGCCCAAAAAGGACGATTCCAAGTGAGTACTCTTTGCTTCTGTTCTTGTCCAGTCCAACGTGAACGTGAACAGGAAAAAGGCAGCCGCTGCCCTACACGCGCAGCGCGTTCTTCGAACAACTAGTCACAAGATCCATACCGTCGCCCTCCTCGCCAATGCTCGGATACGAAACAAGTGGATCAATGACCCCTTGCTTCATGTGAGTGTCCGTCTTCAACCATGTCCTTCTCACGGCTGACTCATCACACCAGGCTCGACTCCTCTCCATCGTCCCGCTCGCGCTCCAGAACAGATTCGCGATGATACACAAGTCCCGTGTCCCGGACCAAAACAAACGTGGCCGTCTATTTGAAGCAGCTGTAGATCGTCTTGTCACCTGGTGGTGTGAAACATTCTTCTCCGTCGCGTCCACTGGACACATCAGGAGTAGGACCTTTGAGGAAGTCGAGGCCGAGACCGCTCTGGCCAACCAATCCGACGGGTCGGAGTCCGACGACAGCGGTCATGAACGTATCCGGAGTGTGGAGTCACTCATGAAACACGTGTTGATGCAACGTGGGTCTAGAGACACCAGCGCGCACCTCTTCACTGCTCTATGTCGAGCACTTGATATTCCCGCGAGGCTTGTTGTCAGCTTACAGAGCGTTCCTTGGAAATCGAAAGTTGGGAGAGTTGTTCCAAAGGGAGAGTGCTCCAATGGCAAGGGTAAACCGCAACAGAGATCCGCCGATGATCACGAAGACATTGAGACAGATGATCAGAGTGAGGTGGACGTCGCCGTATCGTCTTCCAAGTATAAAGGTACTGATGACGTTTGCCGAACTTTTCCTTAGAAGAACATGCCGTCAGGATGACTCACATTTTCATTTTCAGGAAAAGGAAAAGGAAAGGAGGTAGCAAACGCAATCATCAAACTTCGCAAACAAAAAAGTCAATCTACTAGCCGGAGTGGATCACCTGCCATAGGGGCCAGATCACTGAGTATGTCACGCGTTGCCGCCTCGCCTTCTGTCTAAGCGATTATGTCAACTGTGTTTAGAATCGCCGGATCCGGCGACCACACCACCTGTCTTTTGGACGGAGGCGTTTTCCCGTGCGGACTCGCGCTGGTTGCCCGTGGATCCCATCCGCGGTATTGTCAACAAACGCCACCTTTTCGATCCGAGCCATGTTCTGAACACAGGGGCAAGCAAAACTCCAACCAGGCAAGATAACCGTATGCTGTATGTCATTGGTCTAGAAGAGGATGGCTTTGGCCGCGATATCACATCCCGCTATGCCCGTGAATATACAGCCAGGGTATCCAAAGTACAGGCTGTCGGTGCAGGTCCTGCTGATGGGCGTAACGCATGGTGGGCCAATGTCGTGCAATCCATCACGAGACCCTATCGCCTCGTATGTATCATCCGAGCTCCATGGATGAAACGGAAATGAATGTGTCTTCTTGTTCACAGCAAAGGGACGACCTCGAGGATGATGAATTACACACGCATCAGTTGACCGAAGGCATGCCGACCACGATTGCGGGCTTCAAGAACCATCCCTTGTGCGTGGATACACTGCCTTTTTTTTTTCTTGTATTTTTCTTCATGGGGGTAATTGACTTCTTATCGCGCCGCATTTTCAGGTACGCTTTGGCTCGTCATCTCAGGCGCGATCAAGTCATTGATCCTCCCACGGAGCTTGGCAAGTTCAGAGGGGAGCCCGTATATCCACGTTCATCCGTGATTTCCCTAAAGACTGCCGAGAACTGGCTGCGGCAGGGACGCGTAATACGTCAAGGGTGCCAACCCATGAAAATGGTCAAGCAACGCGCAGTGACCATCAGTCGACAGCGGGAGATGGAACTCGCACTTGAACGGGCCAAAGCCGAAGGGCACGCCGGCGGTGATGGAGAGGTGATGCAAGGGCTGTATGCATTCTCGCAAACGGAGGTTTACAAGCCAGATCCTATCAAAGATGTACGTCCGGCATCTTCATTTTATTGTTCTCCTTTTCTTTTTTCTTTCCCCCGCTGTCTTCTTCTGTCTTGGGTGTTGACGAAACCTTTCCTTAACAGGGTAAAATCCCAAAGAACGATTTCGGCAACATTGACTTGTACGTGCCTTCCATGTTGCCGGAAGGCGCGGTACATATCCCATGTACGTGCACTCGAATTGCTTCTTTGCTTATCCGCCGAGCCTGAGGGGCAACCTATCGTGTGTGTGTAGATAAGGGGGCTGCAAAAATAGCCAAGAAATTAGGATTTGATTATGCAGAGGCGGTGGTACGTACCACTTTTTCTGATCGAACACGCGCACACGCATGATTTCATTTTTGCATTCGTTCCGGCGACGTTCCCATTTACCGATCTAGACGGGATTTGAATTTAGGAAACGAAGAGCGATGCCTGTCATCCGGGGTATCGTCGTCGCCGCTGAGAACGAGGATGTGATCGTGGAGGTATGTGTCATATATTACACCATTTCGCATCCTTTGCGTGCCTACCGTGATTACGACTGACTTGACCTTTTCGGCGGCGATCTAGGCGTGCCTAGAAGCGGAGCAAGATGCGGAAGAAAGTGCCCGCGCAAAGCGGTTAGAGCGGGCGTGTAAGCGGTGGATACGACTCGTGCACGGTCTTCGTATTCGGGAACGACTTCAGAAACAGTATGCATCAGGAGAGCATTTGGCGCCTCCTGGACAACAGTCACAACAACGGGAATTGTGGCTCGACATGGACGAAAGCGGGGTGAGTTCATCGGATGGACGAAGTAGCTGGTTGGCTCATGAATTTATTTCTTCTCTCGATATAGCAGCAACTGGGAGGATATCTTACTACTGCAGACGATGTGGTAGAGTCATTCCATCTCCCGCGCGACGTCCACCGGTCGGACGCTACGACGGTAGCTGTGGCGTCCACGTCACGCTTGGGTGGAGGCGATGATCACGCTGGTCCCCGTGCTCGTCCTCGGTTGGGCGAGGACTCGAACCTCGTGGCGGCATCAGTTTCTCGAGATCAATCAGTTATCCCAACCGGGGATAACCATGCCGGTGCGGAAATGGAAATGGAAGTAGAAGAGGTGGATCTCGAGCCCCAGCCACGCACGGGTGTACCAAAGACGATGCGTGAACTTGCCGAATCTCATGCACGGCGACAGGAAGAGGCCATGTCACCATCAGTACGCGAAGAGGAAGGCGATCTCGTCATGGCGGAATCGCAAGGTCGCGGAAAGGACGTTCTGGAAGAGGGGCCGTCATCAAGGCGAGGCGAGGAACCGGGGCATCGTACAACAAAGAGGCGACCGGGAACAAGAACGACGCGGACATCAAGAAAGAGGACACGAAGACGCAGTGAGAGCGAGGATGCTTCTGATGTCGATGGTGAGGAAGAACACGGCTCGCCCCCCAAACGTCGCCAGGTCGAGGCGTCACCTGTCCTTGACCCTACATCAAGCCGTGTGCTTCGACCACGCACCCAAAAGAGCGCAGCGCAACTTCGAGAAGAGCGTGCGATGGAAGAGGCGTATAGAAGGGCTGTCGCGGGGTAGACCCTTCAGTTCGCTGTTCTTTTATATCGTTCCATATCTACACGGTACTTGATTTTGTATATGAACTCTCCTAATACCACCACGCTCGTAGATATGGACGCGTCGCTTCTTTGGGTGACGCTGGTGCTAAGGAATGTGTGCGTCAACGAGATGCTCTTCTCCCCGTATAGCTGGATTGGGAGGTGTTGAGGGCAGAGGGAAGGGTACTAGTCGAGCAAAGGTCAGGTAGGACGTATGTCCCCGCACGTCTGGGCAAACTTTTGAAAGGTTGAGCTTGGCAGGGACTTCCACCCGACTTGGCCCCGCAACAGCACTCCCCGTTGCGTCTTCAAGCGGTTCTACGGACAGGATCTCGTCCCTCGGTGCCTCTTTCACCTCTTCATGGACACGCCCAGGGGCGCTTGACTGCGTGTCCACTCTTGCTCGTTTTTCCGTCCCGCTTTGCATCCCCGAGCCTGAACCTGCCGAGGTGCCTGTCTGCACCGCCATCCCCGTCCCCGTCCTGACGTCCTCCTCTCCCTCCTTCCCCGTAGTCGCCTCGTCCTCGTCCTCCCCCCGTTTCCGCTTTCCAGCGTTGGCAGCGATCTGACGTTGTCGTTTTTCCTCCCGATTGCGTTCCATGCGCTTCAGCTTGTCGATGACGTGACTGAGCGGACGGGGTGGTGGGACATGTTGAACTTCGTGTGGACGGAGGAGTGTTTCGTACATGACAATGTCTGGATAGCGGTTTTGGGAAACGACCAGTGGAGGGATCGCACGGTGGAGAGGACATACCCGTAAAACCGGCCTCGTTTAGCGCGCTGACGGTACGCAAGACTTGTTCGATGCACGGACTGAAACAACATATCCGCGTTGGACAATCTTTCTAAAACAAAGATAGAAGTTAGAATAGAAAAAAAGAGCATCAGCATTGATCCACGGCATGTGACAACTCTCAAAGAAGAAAAAAAAGTCGTCTGATTTCTGATTTCTGGTGGAGAGATTTCGACGACGGAACGTACCCGCAATGCTTTTTTCGCGTGCTCGATAGCATCCCAAGGTGCGGGGAGGTCAAGAAAGACTAGATGAAAACGAAGTGCGCAACGTGTCAGCGGGACGGGCAGAGCCTCATGACGGAATGAGGGGAGCACAAAAGAGGGGGAAAACGTACCCGAATCGACGAGGTTCTCTACCGTAAAGCCGTCCTTGCATACGTTTCGATGCGTCAGCGTGACGATGTTCTCCATCCCATGACGGATGAACTCTTCTCTGAAGATGGTGATACGATCCGGGTCAGAATGGTGGAGTGGATGGGGAAAGATGGAAGATGTACCTTGCCTTGTCGGCACGCGCTTCATGAAACTCATAGGAATACAGGTGGCCGGAGGAGCCGATGGTTCTGGCGACGGAGTGCGAGAAGGAACCTGAGCCGGTACCTGCGGGAAATGGCGTCGTGTTAATGAAAAGACGGACATATCCGAGGCAAGGGAAATGGAAGATGGGAACCGAGGAAAGATTGGAATATATAGGCTTGGTGTATGTGAATCTCGTCATCGAGAGGGGGGAATGCCGCGGTGAAAAGAATGCACAAGGGAGAGCCTACCTGCTTCAATGACGCGGCTTCCGCGTCGAATGTCGAGCCACGAGGTGATGAATGCGATATCTGCGAGATAGAGAATTTGGGTGCGGTGTGGTAGTGCCATCGTCCAGAGCTCTGGTGTGGGGCGGAGGACGTGAATGAAGCCCTTGCCATTGCGTGACCCGACCTTCGAGCCATAGGGAATGCCAATGAGATCGTTGTGTTTGTAGTGGCCGAAGCGGCTATTGAAGTCCTTTCCTGGGGTGATCAGCAGCGGTTGTACGAGTTCTCTGGTCTACAGCGATGAGCAACGGCGTGAGCGACGTTCTGGGCTGTTCACACCTGCCATATGATGACGAGGTCGCCGGGAGCGATCTCGGGGGCGTCTGACCACATTGTAGTCGGAGTGGAGATCGCACTAGCTAAAACGAGATTGAGACGTGTCTCTGGTCGATGCGAAGATCTCGCGAATCGTACACTTTAAATTAACCCGTTCTCACCGCTCACCGCGTTGCACCGTGAGGCATTCCACATTGCCAGCCCTGATCGTGGCGCTAACCCATCTCTTTCCTACTAGGTGTCCCTGCCAACCCATCATGATTGCTTCTTCAATGCTCTTCTCGTATCTGCAGATATTGTGTGCTGGTAAACGCAGCGTCGTAACGTCGTGTTCGCACTTCGGGCTTCCGACGGGCTTCGACCGCTTATAATTCCGATGCTCAGAATCCTGGCATGTCGATAAAAAGTCCACTCACCTCGGTGTCGTTCCCTGTCCTTCTCATCCACCATCTCTCCAAACCCCGCATTGTGTCCGCTCGTGGCCAGTGTGAATGGATTCCACTAGCACTACTCCTCGCGTCTCTTGCAGTATGTTTCTCTCCTCTCCCGACACATTTCGCTGCTGATCCATTCGACAAGTCGCCATTGTCGACTTTTCAGAAGATGTGCGTTGCTCCCGTTCAGATATTCAATCACTCATCACCGGCATAGGTTCGCTGGCTCTTTGTATCCGAGTCGGTCACTGAGCTCTTGGGTCTGTCCTGCCTATTGTCTTGCCTTAACGCGTCATTCATGTCTTGCAGGTTACGAACCTCGCGATGTCATCGGGCATCCTGCAGTTGAGCTTGTACATCCCGAGGAATTCCCTGCCGTTAGACGGCTTCATTAGTGCGTGTGGGGTATCTATGGTCGGCCACAGTTTGATCATCCCGCCATAGCGATACTATCCGTCAAGACAAGGCAGCGGTCATTGCGTATCTCCGTCTCAAACACAAGGATCCTTTCAAGGGCTACATTCTTTGTGCCGTCGTCAGTTGTGCGCCTCCTGCCTGTGTCATATGTTGTTGATCGTGCCTCAGTCACGTACTGTCGTCCATAACGTTATCGTTGGGAGTATCTCGCTCGCGGTCCCTGGCCCCAAAGCGTTTCAAAACGCCTCGACGGCACAAGAAGTCGTCGTCGTCACACCCACAGCAACGGACTTCGAATTTCGCGTAGGTTCTCCGTCGGATCTTCCCCCGTTCGTCGCAGGCGCTTACCATCGAAACAGCGCTGGGGTGACCCGTCACCAATGCCTCCCAGCCCGCTTCCGCTCATACCAGGTCTCACGGACATGCTCGAAGACGCCAGTCCAGACGGTGACCAACCTAAACCCGCACCGCCTCCAATTTTGAGCTTCAAACCTCTCCCTTCACAGTCATCACGTTCGGCACTCATACTTGACCGATTCTCAATACACTGTCCCGTCCAATATTGTTCCAACGACCATCTTCTGTCCACCACCACCGTGATGGGGCGGAGCTTTTTCGACTTTGTGGCTCCTCGGAGTGACAAGATAGTCCGCAGCTGGATTGACGTGATCAAGGAGTGGGGTGTCAATGAACGCGGTCAGCCGAGCGACGGTGGATTTGGATATGGTAAATTCTTGCTGCATCCAAAAGGTAGAGATTCTAGGTAGGGTTGCCTCCTTCTTCTCCGATATCTTTCGACCAACGGATCTTCTTCCTTTTTCTTCTTTTCCCACCCATTGTCTATTCAGGACTGATAGGATGCCTGACACGCCTCTTCCGAGTCGCCGCCGAGATTTGACGGCAGTGACATCGAGGAGTCATGGTCGATCGTCAGCCCCGACTGTTCACGCGTCGTCTGCACGTTCGAGAACGCCAGCCCTCCCAAACCAAACAACAGCGTCGCCCGACAAGGAGATCTTGGTCGACGCCATTTTTTCAGCTCACTCGGACGGAATTCTGGTTATCCTTCGTGCGACATCACCCCGCCTGTGATAGCGCCTTGAGGTGACGGCGCTTCACCACGGTATCTTTTTTGGGCCCTATCCAAGTTTGTGTTCTTTTCCTTGTTCTTTTTTTGGCTGTCCTTTTGTGTGCGGCTCTAGTGTCGAAAAATGATCGAAAGTAACGTGTTGTTGTACCCATAGACGAACAAAGAAAGCATAAACAATAAAATGAAAATGTGGCCCTTACACCGTCACTTCGATGGTCGGGTTCAATTATCAACCGACAGTCATATTTTAGTGTGGCGCACACGTCGATGTGCGCATCTCAGGTCCCACGTCGCGACGTCGCGGAAGATGCACGCGCAAAAAACAAAGGTGACGTAGTCAAGGTACCTCATCCCAGGATCCCAGGCACACTGTTTGTGCTCATCGTCGGCGGTGATATGCACATCATTCATGCGTACTTTTAGACTTGCTTGTTCCCAACTACTCAGACTGTCAGACTGTATGGGGGGAAAAGAATACGCCGGATAAACAAATACATACAATCGCACAAGAATCAAGATTGCCTCGGATCCGTGTTGAAATCGTACGGGAATCAACAAACGCAAACCGCTGTACTCTTGCTCGTTCCACGGTGCCCGTGGACTCTCGAACGCAGCACACGCCAAAAGTCTGACAGTCATGACATGACCAGGAGGCGCTCCTCATACCTATGACACAGTACGTATTGAGATACGTTGTGGGCCTGGGCCCGTCCGACGCACGAGATCTCGGCAAAAGTCTTGCCAATGGGCGTGATAGTAGAATGCAGTTGGTCCCTCGTGGTGATGGAGAAGGACGGGTTCGTCGAGATTGCCTCCGCGTTGACATCGAACGGGTATCCCAGGCGGTTTTTTCTTTCCTTCTTCCACGGTGCCGTGGACCCTCTCGCGACGGTAGTAGCCATCATGGGGCCGTCTTGAGATCTCGGCACGTCTTGCGAATGGGCAGATTCGTTCGCGTTGGACCGATGTTGTTCTTATGTACGCTAGATGCTCCGTAAGCCCTAAGTACTAGATGCGTGATGGCGCGTCGACTCGGATTCGGCCCGAACCTGGAGGTTGTCAGGCACCACCAAGATACTAACCTAATAATCAACATCATCATAATCCACTGGCATGGGCAAAGTAGGTGACCTATGCATTATGAGATAGTGTACTGTAGTGCCACCACGCCACGCCACATATGTGCAACTTCCCACCGACGTGCACTCTCCGTTTGAACCTGGGATTGATGCTTTGTTGTAGGAAACACAAGGTTCTTGTATTCCGATACCAACAAGGATGGACATGAGCAGACAAGCCTTGTTAGCAACCTGTCCAGCCACTGTCAAAGGGCCCAGGGGCAAGAGACGCCACGATAAAATTGTCAGCCACAACGTATCGGTGGATTCAAACCTCCACGTCCTCGGTAGAGCTCGAGCGTCGAGGATCCTCGTGACGATCGATTAAACGTCGAACGCCTCTGGATTCGTATCAGATCTCGTCCTAAACGCACGGCAGACACAACACAACGTGGCTTGACTCCTGGCCTATTCACCTCCACTTTCTTTCGCAGCTTTATTTTTGTTCGAGCAGTGAAAACTGTACCACTGCAGGTGTACGGCGCGTCGGGACGACTCTGTAATTTTCCAATTTCATTCATTGAGGCCGCGGACCAGATAGGGGACTTGGGAAGCAAGGTGGAGATCAACATCCGAAGATGTCCGACCGCGGCAAAAGGCTACTACTACCTTACATATTGGTGCCGTTGTGCACTTCTCCTTTACATGACAGCAAGTTGAACGTTGAATGACAAGGGATGCGTCCGAGTTCGAGCAGTCAAACAGAGGGATACCCAACTCTGAGCGCGTGCCATACTCTGAATCGTATTCGTGATGCCGAATCATTTTCCATACGACGGTAAAGGCACGATGATTGGGTTCGGGTCTGAATTCGGTCTTTGCATCCAACTGGCATACCAGGCCGTAGTACCTGGCTCGGAGACCAGCGTGGGTGCAAGTGGGATGGTGTGCCTGGGTGGTTGACTATCCGCGACCCTCCGACTCGGAAAGTAGCGGTGGAGATTGCCGTCATTCAGGACCTCGGGCTTCGAGTTCATAGAGCGTCAAAGTGTTGGTCAACCGGTGCGTTTCATTTGCACGTGAACCTGAACCTGCGACCGCTCGGGGATGCGGGGTTCCGAAAGCCTGTGCGTGGACTTGAGATGGCCGAGCGGGTCGTAGACACGTGGATGCAGCCTCGTGCAAACGCCTGCAGATATGACTTGACATTGATGCTGGGCTGTCACTGTACTGCCATTTCGGCGTAACTCGGCGGTCGATAGTTCGTGGTGGTGAGACCGTGAGTCAATTTTCTCACTGGGTGGGTTGAGCCCTGCGTAGCAGATAGTGACCGAGTCTGTGGACCTACTACTGCCGCCCTTTAATCGTTCGAGACCGGTTCAAGGTGCACAAGTGTTTGTCTTTGTGGGCACGAAAGTATCGTTGTAAATGGAACATTAGAGGGTGAACGTCAACGACCGACCCGGTTCGGTTTGCCTGGCGCACCTAGATATCACGTGTTGAAATCGTTTGCATCGCTACCTGACGAGATGCTGCTATATTTGTCAAGACTTGGGGTGAAGGGCGGGAATCATCGCGGAGACGGACAGCTGTAACTGGATGTGCCCGATCGACCCGGTTCGCGCCATTAGGCGTTGTCTCACTCAGAGGCGAGACTTTTCGAACAACCTCGCAGTGTTCGACCAACTTATGGAGGGTTACCATAAATGGAAATAGCGAGCCGGTCGGGTGTTTTTGGAATGTGAAAAAAAATGATGACGGGAGACTCAACGCCCTGACAAATTCCTCGCATTTTGGGTGGTCCCCACGGAAAAAAAGACATGTAAACAAAGCCAACGCTGTACGAATCTCGTCGTGGTCAGGTCGCGATGTTTAGTGACCCGACGTGACGTCTTATTGTATGTGGTCAATGGAGACGTAGTAGCCGAGTTGTGGTAGTAACTTGGCATGGCCCTTTGGCTGTGTAGTCGTGTTTGAACTTGGTTGTCGGCGCGCGCCTGAAAGAGTCAACCAGCAACTTCTCTCACACGTCAACAACATTCATGGGCCCTCAGGACAGAGACGTCGCCATGGCCCCTCCTCCTCCTCCCCACATTCCTTCCACACAACCACCACCGCCTCAGGCCAACAAGGACAACCAGGACGTCCCTGAAAAGTACAGGAGACTCAAAAGACGGTACTTTGAGCTGGAAGAGGTGCGCCTAATTATTCTTGCTGATACTTGACTGACACGTCATCAGAAACACCAAGAAACACTAGCTGAACTCAGGCTTTCTGGCGAGCGAAATGTCAGACTTCGAGAGGAGAGAGAGTACGTGTCATCCTTTCCGATTGCCCGTGTCGCTCAGTTTGCATCCAGCCTCATCCTACAACGAATACACGAACTCGAGACCCGTTCGGAGCCCAACACGCCCAGCCTGCCCTTCCCCCCATCCAGCGCATTTCCTCGCTCCCTCCTCTCTTCTCGCACCCGGGCGGCCTTCGTGAGTAACTTACGTCACGCCATGGTCGAAGACGAGGCAGATGACTACGCCGTCGATCCCCTCCTCAGCTCTCGGTATCTCGGCCCGCTGGCTCGCAAACGCACAGACGGGGACCACCGCGAACAAATCGACGACGATCCCCGCCAACCTCGTCGACAAACCAAGCGATCCCGTGCAACCGCCAAGGGCAAGGAACCTGTCGTCCCACCCCTCCTATCTCAGCCTATTCTCACCCTTGCTCCGGTCCCACAGCAGCCCGCTGAGAGTGGCACACCTCCACTCCTCGTCTCTCACAAAGGAGCTCGTTTGCGTCTCAAACCACCCGTGAAACCTCCTACCGATTCCGATGCGGGTTCCTCAGTCAATCATCGCCCCCCATCACCCTTGTCACCTGTCGTGACACCTCCAGAGGATCATCCTTATCAGTCGGGGTCATACCCTGCAAACGGTGCACAGCCCTCTGTTTCCGTCCCGCCTCCGGCCAATTCGCCCCCACTCCCCGGGCAATCGCCGTTGCTCACTGCCTCACCTGCATCCCGGCCGTCCGATATCCAACGCCATGCCAAGCCGAAGCGTCTGAAGGCGCATACAGTCACCTCCAAGAGCTTCAGCATTCCAACTGTACCTCGCGACAAAAAGGGCCGCCCTCTCTTACCACTGAATGTAGGCATCATGACCGTTATCAATCTTGGCGAGGTCTGCATGCGAGAGCACTTTCACACGGAGCGATATATCTTCCCTGTCGGGTACGAAGTGACTAGGTAACTTAGTCTTGTTGCCCTTGGCGCGTGCTCGGCTGACGCAATGATCTAGGCGCTACCATTCCACCGTTGACCCTACTAGTGATGCTGTATATCACTGTTCCATCCTCGATGGAGGTGACGGTCCCAAGTTCCAGATTGTGGCGTCAGATGTTCCTGATCGGCCGATGATTGCTGGGACGGCGACTGGAGCATGGTCATCGATCGTCAAACAAGCGAACGCGATTCGTAATCGACAGCACTCCAACTCTGTCTCTGGGCCCGACTTTTTCGGGCTCGGGCAAAACACCATCAAACACCTCATCCAAGAACTTCCCAACGCAGATCGCTTGCGCGATTACGTCTGGCAACACTTTGTAGAAGGGGGGTGAGTCGTGTTCGCTGTTTTGCTGGATAAATGAGACGTGGTTGTGTGGCCCAAGGCCGAGGGATCCGTTGATCGTTCGTTGTCTCTCGCGATCGTCAATTCTCTCTGGCCCGTCCTCTATTACATGCATCTTATTCCTATTTATGACACGATGTGACACAGACCTTTAGGCGGTAGGCACGCGGCCGTCATTCCTGCCCTCCCAGAGGACCCCAATGATGGCTTCGTCGATGACACCATGACTGCTCCTTACACGCATCCGCCACCGCCACCACCATCGCATATGCCAACACAACCGTTTACAACCATCTTATTACCACCGCCTACACCGGCCGATACGTTGAACATACACGAGTATCGGCCACCCTCTGTCAAGGAACTTGATCCGAAACGCCAAAACAGTAGCAATAGCAATATATCTCTTTCTTCAAACGCCAGATCACGTGCCCATTCTCATTCAGCAACCCCACCGAATCCGAATCCGAACGGATCGCCGCCGCCCCACCACGTAAACTCGAATACACCTGCCCCACCACCGCAACCAGCACCATATGTGAATACATCTGCAGCACCAGCTGTTCCGGCGACGTTTGCAAATATCATGAATGCATACCCGCCTCAACCGTCGGTGCGTGAGGAGCCGCAGGTCCACTCACGTTCGGGGTCGAGGGAAGAATCCGCAAGGCGGCCGGTTCGCGAGTAGAACCTTGACGTTCTATCCCTCGCCCATTGTCGTTGCGATCGTATACTACTGGTTACCCTGTTGGTTCAGTGCCTTGTTCTTGTTTCCATGCTGTCGTGGTGTGTCGCCTGCTTGTTGGTCTTGTTCTCTTTTGTAATTGTTTACATATAGGTACCCCCATACTCATCGTATAATACTTTCTCGTTTTTTTCTTGTTTCTAGGTGTTTTTGGTTTTTGGCCTGATTATTATCGATTATCTTCTATCGTTTCTCTTGTTTCTCTTACTACGATTGGGATTAGTACCACAATACTCCACTACTACTATGGATTCCCTGGCATGACGACATTCTGTTGCTCTAGCCCCCTCGAATGGCGTCTTGCAGAGTCCCGTCCCATCGTGGGGTGGCATCTTTGACCTCTGCAGGACGTCTCCACCCTTCCTCGTCTGGCTGTGTGCAGACTGGACGATGGGGTGATGTGGGGCGACAAGGAACCAGCGCAAACGAGTGGTTTTCCAATGTGGAATTGTTTGCGCGCCTCTGTGGGGACCTCTTGCCCGTGGCGAGGATCGTGCTGGGCTATTTACGATGAGGTAGTATGTGAGGCAGACATTTCGGGTGCAATTGCCATTTCTGATCAATCTGTGATTATCTGTCGTATTCTCGTCTTGCTAGCAGACACATCATGGCATCTTCGTGGTTGAGAGTAGCCGTGGTTCAGTTTGCGCCAAAGGTGAGCTGATGCTCGGTGCGAGATCGGTCGTTGCTAACATGGATCCGGGTGTGATACTTTAGATCGGTGAGGTCCATGCGAACATTGCGAAAGCCCGCGAGTTGTGTCGAGGGTCAGTACTCAGTATTCGAGTCTTTGCGCTCGTGTCATCTGGGCATGCGCACGTGCTAATGTGGTGCGTCTGGACTTGACATGGACAGATTGACCCCCCGGTCGGTCGACTTGGTCTGTTTCCCCGAGATGATCTTTACCGGTACGCCGTGTCCGTGTCGCATCCCTGTCACTCCGAGATCTGACGCTGCGTCGCGCATATGCTGATCGCACGTTCTACCGACTACAAGGCTACATGTTCCCCGATGCGCAATCGATCGCGCCACATCTTGAGCACCCTCAAACGGGTCCGACCGCGTCCTTTTGTTCCGAACTGGCCCGGCATCTGCAGTGTGTCGTCGTCGCCGGCTTTCCAGAGCGCCTCGAACTGCCCCTGTCTGAGGCCTCTGCCTCTTCTCCCTCTGGCTCTGTCCCTGCCCCTGCCCCTAACACTGTCTCTGACTCGGCGACAGACCCGCTCATCGGCGCCAACGCCGCCAATCTCTACGGCCCCACCGGCCACCTCCTCCACACCTACCACAAATCCAACCTCTTCCCGACAGACCGCACCTGGGCCCGTCCCGGTCCCGGTTTCACCGCGCTCGACCTCCCTGCGCCGTTCGGCCGCACCGCGGTGGCGATTTGCAACGACGTGAACGTGACGGCGGGCGAGTCGTGGGCGTCGCTCGAAAGAGGGCCGTATGAGCTTGCGGGGTGGTGTCGGCGGGAAAAGGTGAGGGTGTTAGTGGTGTTGAATGCATGGCTGAGGGCTGGGGATGGGGGGATGGAGGGCGTTGAGGAGGATGAGCGTGAGCGTGGGGATGGGGATGGGAATGCAGATCCAGGGAAACGTGTCCCGATGACCGGGGCAGAGGACGGAGAGAATGGGAAAGAACCGAATTGGGACGTGCTGAAATATTGGGTGAGGCGTTTGCGGCCCTTGTGGGCCAAGAACGTCGATCACGAGGTGGGCACACGGTCGTCTGGGACATTGGCGGACACGGCGCCCTCGGACTCGGAGGAGCAGCAAAACGTGGTCGTCATCGTGTGCAATCGATCTGGGCGTGAACGAGGTGGGATAGCGTTTCTTTTGTATCGGTGACCGAACGCGTCCTTACTTCTTCTTTTAGGCAAGACGTTTGCAGGCTCGTCGTCGATGTTTGTCATGCGCCCGGGATCAGGTAAACCTAAACTATTACACGTCATGGGCGAGCGTGAAGAAGGCGTCGGTGTCTGGACTGCGAGGATCGGGGTGATCCATCGATCGCGCGTTGAGGAGGCGACGTGACGCTCTTGGGACCTTTCCGACATGTTACACTCTATATGCAGCTTTTGCTCTTCTTTCGAATTCGTGATGTGTTCCCAATGTCGTCAACAGATCGATGGACACAGCCCTCAAATAGTCGCCCGGCACAGTGAACTCTCAAGATGGCGTGTTGAGTATGCAACTGCAGCGAGTGACGAGACAGTAGAAACTTTCCAATCCGGAATTACTGAGCGTGGCGGATCTCGGCCAAATGATGCCGAAAATATCTAATCAATAGAAGACTCTAGGGGACGATAGTTTTAATCGTGACTTCCACCCCCCATCTCGTCCGAGGTCACTTTTTCGTGCCTGCCTCACCGTGCTGCAACAGATATGGCACGCACTCGCTCGCAGGCCCCTGTCCACCCTCCTTCGGCAAATGACAGACACTCAGACAGACAATCTGCCAACAGCCCTCCTACACCGAAATGTAGGAAGAAAAGCAACACATGGCAGAGGGGGCAAGCACGCCGGGCCGATCTGAATGATGGGAGATGCCTCATTACCTGTCTTGCGGAGCCCATTCATGTCGCGCAAGTTGTAGCAGCTACTGAGACCGGACTCTTTAGTCACTGATTCTCTGGAACTCCAGTGGATGTTCTACTACTAAAAGAGTTGTAGCTGACGAAGCTTGAGTACGTTTGGGAGAAAGGATATTGCAAACTCGATGTCGACACAAGATACAACCTCCTCCATTGTAAGTACATAGGTTTAATGTTCTAGATCTAACACACATGATTATTGTAGTACGATCTGATTGGCATGACCTCTACGATCGTTTCAGATGGATGCTAATACCACAAGTTGATATTCTACGGAAAATGCACGACATTTATGTGGATCAAAAACGCAAAACTCATGACCTTGACAAGGTTGGATTCTAACTTTTCGAGGCATACATTTGTGACTGACTGTCAATTAGCTATTCAAAGATATGTCGTCGACATCCTATGTTCTTCCTTCACCCACGTTGACGAACCCGATCTGCCGGTTTCCTGACGTCAACAACATGGAATATCACCAACACTTTCCACCACCATATGTCGGGCTTGGAGCAATTGAGAGTCATGTTCATCCCCACTACGTGGTCTTTAATACGGGTCAGAAACTTCGCCATCACACACCTGCTCCTTATGATCTCCTGGAATTGCTTACTCAAATTACCTCTCTTGAGGACGCCTTCGAGTCTCTGAGAACAATACAAAGGTTGTACACTTCATGGACAGAGGTTGACGTTCCTGACGGATTCAGCAATCCACTGTCTTCGTCCAAACAAGGCCACCCTTCGGAACAAGACCATTCCGAGCCAGAACAAGACCACCCACCAGAACAAGAACCCCCCTCCCATCCACCACCTTCACTTCGAGAACCCCCCCCCCCCCAAAACGCCGGCGTGTCGGGAGCCCCTCACCCTCTCTTGCGTCTTCTTTTACAGATGATACCGACAAAGATGAGGAAGTTGCTGACTTGGTGGAGTGGATACAAGGAATCCATAAGTGGCAGACAGGCATGACCACTAGGTACGCGATTGCAAAGACCTGCCGCAGAATGAACGTGTTGACCTCGCATCTAGGAACGGAATGGAAGAAAACATTCACAATGACTCGTCCGACAAACAACTCGCAGCCTACGCGAGCGAGCACGTACGTACACCTCCCCCATCTGGTTGGGGTACCTGCCTGGAATAAGCATCCTACATTTTTTTGATCATTCCCTGTTTTCGAGCAATGACTGGGCTGTTTTCAGCGAGCATACATTTCTCACTAGTTCAGATTAGCCAGCTCCCTCATTCCGCTGGCGATACATTACTGTACAGCGCTATGTAAGACTAATAGAATGGTTTATTTTCTCCCCGTAAGCAAGGGAAGGCCGTGCAGGTCCAGTGTGGCAATCATACTCAGCTAGCCGGCTCAGGCGGCCTAACACGCAAAATAACCCGTGGCAGCTTCTTCTTCTCCGTCCCACTCGGCAGAACCTCCTCCCGCGCGTCCATCTCTCCACTCGGACTTGCCTCCGGCACCGACCCGGATGTAGGGAAAACGCGTGATGCGATACCGGTGCCGGTGCGTTCCACAGACCGCTTTTCGGGCTTAGATACGCTCCGACCCCCGTTCTTGCGGGTGCGTACTGTCTCTGGCAGTGAACCGCCTGCTCGAGCGCCGTCCAACATAGGTTTCTTGCGTTCACGGAGTGTCATGGACGCTTGCGGGGCAAGGGTATTTATGCTAACACCCACGCTTGCACCCCGAGAGGACGACGCCTTGATGCCAGAGTCTGTCCCGCCGTCGTTGAGTGCCGGGAGGAGACTGAGAGTGCGAGCGAGCCAGTCGTCCATGTTCGTGCGCGCAGACGCAGTTTTTCGAGGCTTTGCTGCCTTTTCGAGCTGCGAGGAAAAAGGGGTGAGCGAATGTTGGTCCGTAGGGGGAAGTTATAGACGAAACGTCGTACCTTGACGAGATTGGCCTGGCTCCACCATGCATCGTCTACCCAGCGATCCGAGTCAGACATAGTCTGATGGCCAGGGAGGTCCACGAGCCCACACAGGTGGGCCATGGCGCCGCTCGTCAGTGCACGGTCACTATACCCACCTTCGAGTACGCTGACGATGCGGCCGTGTGCATACCGATCGGCCAACTTGCACGCCTCGCGGGTGAATTGGTGGTAGAAACCGACGGGTACCTTCCGATGATGCCGAGACATGGATGGGTACTCATGCTCGCCAGCGTCAAACCCACAACTAGATGGTGCAAGGGAGGCGATGAACGAGTTGATGCATTGTTCAGAGGCTATGGAGACCATAGATGTACCTGATGAATATTATGACGTCATCGCCAGGGCCATCATCCAAGAAATCGCGTGCACGATGCAAGAGGTTGAGATATTGCGGATAGAGGACGTCCCAGAATTGTGCCTCGGAATCATATCTTTGGAGGTGTATGTTCTCGATGTATTGTCCATGAGGGCCGTGGATTGAGGTAGAAGCAGCTTGTACCAGTTCTGGTTTGCCATCCTGTGATCTGGTCAATCGAGCGTCATTACATCAGCGGATGACAAACCTCGCAGGGAAAAGACAGGATATCGTGTAAAGAGCCATAAAATATCCGAGGCCCTGGTTTCGCGGAAGGTGTGTTGGTCTTTGATGAGTCAGATTCGAGAGTTTGTTGATACGTTTCCTCGTTAATCTGCCATACAATCGATTGGGTACCATTGCCTACGGGTTATTCCAGCGAACATGCCAACATCGTGATGGAGGAGGGCATACCGTGATGCAAATCTATATCGAGGATGACGATCCTTTGCATACCATGTTTCAGATGCGCTGAGAGTGTAATACATGAGAGAACGGACAAACAGCTCTGTGGATGAGACAAACCGTGTGCAGCGCCAACGGCGACGTTATTGATGAAGCAAAAACCGCACGGCGTGCCTTCCCCGCAGTGATGTCCCGGCGGTCTGATTGCTACAAATGCCCGCGCGCAAGGATCACCTGGTCCACTAGAACGCGACTGCGGTCCGCGCGTGGCCGTCACGCTCGCGTCAATTGCTTCACACACAGCTCCAATAGCGCCTTGAATTGCGTCGATAGAACCAGGGCAGACTGTACCATCACAGCCGTCATGTACGTTGTACCATCCAATGCGTGTGAACAAGATACGAACATGGATCAAATAAGCACACGAAAATACTGACGGTATAAATCAAGGGGTGGGATCCCCTTCGGAATCTCCGTGCCTTTCTCCGTGATGTTTTTTTGGCTGTTGCGCGCCCATGCGATGAGGTTCTCGAGGTAAATATTGGCGTCGATGTCGCCATGGACGTATTTGACAGCAGCGTGGTCGAGGAGAGAGACGGATGCAGAGGTTCTTCGTATGGTGACCGAGGTGGTACGAAGGGGAAAACTTGGACTCGAAGCAGCCGGGCCCTCATTGGATGTAATCGCCATGCGTGCAAGAGCAGCCGCAAGGTCGCCTTCGTCGGCGCCTGCCGCAGACGCGCGTTCTGGCTTCCGGGCCCTATTTATGGCGAACTCGGCGTCTTCGATGCGTGAGATAGCAGCAGCAAGGCCCAGCTTGACCGCATGAAGGCGTTCGGGACGCTCGAAGATGCCCGAGTCGTCGCGTGAACGTATAAAACGGTGTTTGAGACACTCGTCTTGGAGGAAAATCGCGGTGCGTTTGGCGTGTACATTGCCAGTGGGAGATTGACTTGGGCTGGGGCTATCCGTGTCCGATGCAGCTTCTGGAGCCACTATGCCACGAAGCATGGGGGTACCCATCCTGTAATGGCTTATCCTATGGTCAGACCAGTGATAGTTGTTGAAACGTAAGGTACAATGTCACGCGTACTTCCACTTCAAAGTTGGTGGTCACGGTGACACAATCGGTCCTCCAGCTACAACCCTAGATAACAACTGCTTATGCCCCGTGATCTTCATCTAAAATGGTACCGCTCATCTGCAGTTTCAAGCAACCACACTCTCAAGGCCGGTAAAGACAAAGTGAGGATGTGCAGCCTCAAAGCCGTGTAAGCTGCCCTGTACTACACCGCCTCTGCAAACTTTTCAGGGTCACCATTTAATGCTGGGGTAGGATGTGCAAGGAGGGTATCGTCAGTGATGAAGAGTTACTGGATGGTCCATTTCAGTATCAGACTGTCGGTGTCCAATGTGCATAAGTACGACATCGACGAGGACCTTGGGAAGAGTATGAGTGATTAGCTTGATTTTCCAGTTAGGGTCTAGGGTCTAGTTCTTCCGCGAACCCTTCACTCAGCGCTTCGAGAGCTAATCATCGCTAAAGTCATTTACTACAATGTGCGTCAGCGTCAATGAGTTGACGTTCCGGCGATCACTCACCTGGCTGCATAATACACGGTGCCAGCCAACGAACGGATGCTCAACCTGAAACAGTCTTATTCTTTTCACGGAAGAATCTCACCGCCCTGTTCACATGCGAAGAATGCCTCGATTTGGTTTTGGGTGACATCATGAAGGAACAAAGCAGGAGGTATTCCGGCTGATATGGAACGTCAAGCACAGACTTGGTTTTATACCGACAGCGGGCTCCGGGAACTATCAATCGACGAGCAAGCTGCCATTGCGTCCTCAAAGAGCAGGTCAAAATACAACGGATTAATATATTGTAGTGGTCCTCCTTTGCGCGGATGAACGAATAGGCCACGCGCCGGTTCCAATCACCGTCAGAAGAAACAACTTGGTAGTGAGGAAAGGGTCATCTTGCAAGGTGTTGATTGCTTAAGAGGGTGCTGACGCCAAACAGGATGTACGATATTGTAAGGGCCTGCGCCAGAGGTGGACACATAAAGGATGGAGAGGACTGTATCAGTAGTATTGAATAATAGCGCCAGTGAAGGAGCAACATGGCTAGGAATGTTCCGTTGCATACTAGACGAGATTGACGGTCTTCTGTCGACTGAAGCGTCCTAAATTCTTGGAGAAAAGCCTTGAGATGAAAAGGTTCAAAAGGAATGTTTCAAAGTAGCACTTAGTAGCACTGGTCACGTGAGATAGAAACCAGTTGAGGTTGTTCAGTTACAGTACTTTCAACAAAGTCGACATCGTACGCATAGGAATGTTTGCACGCATGGAATCATTTCGATAAGTTTTTCCCCGAACCAAGCCAAGAACATTGAAACGGTATTTCGCTGATTGGTGCTAGTTTTAGTAAAGTATCAACTGGGTCTCGCACACTCACCTGCCACGAGTGTCCGCAATGGTTGATCATCTGGATGATGATCTTTTACTCAGAATTCTTGGAGCTTGTCCACCAAAATCGCCCACTCCAGCAATGTCACACCCTGTTTCAACATCTCTTCCTTCATCTCTCTGTCTCGCGTCTCCACCCTCAGCCTAGCAAATGCTCGGAGATGCTCTTGGCGCCGAATCCCAAGGCTGGATAATGCTGGCGCGATATGCACCAGCGAAGGCTCGCAGGATGCGAGCACCCCTTCAATGGACGACGTTGACGAGGATCGGCTTCTACCAGGCACAGGCGAACACGTCAAGTGCTTGGAATTCGGGTTCTGTGGAGGTAAGCTGTTGCTCGTACTTCTGTTGTGGCGTAGTTCTTTTCCGGAGAACCCGTTCTTTCCAGGAGGCGAATGTTTTATGCTTTGTCCCGTGAGGGCGTTGAGCTCGGCCAGGGTGTATATCCTCTCCGATCGGGTTGGGCTTGGGTCTTTCGCACGTTTTTCGCGTTTGACGATATTCCCCGCGGTCTTTCGTGGCATGAGAGCGCGGAGTTCGACGGGGGTATATACCCTCTCCGATCTACACGACTGCGAGATGTTAGATTGGCCCCTCCGAAGCGTTGCCTGTAAAAGTCGATTCTAGATCATTGCTTGGCGTGTCATCATGATCAAAGACTCACTTCGGCTTCCCTGTGTTGGATCTTCCCTTGCTTGTACGGCTCACAGTTAATGACCATCCCCGATTCCCCAAATTCACTCAATCCGACCTTGTTCCGTGCCACCTCCTCTCGCCACATATTCACCTTCCCTCCTCGTTCACCCTTCCTCAGGGACTGATCCTGTCTCGCGATCATCCCGCCACGGGTCCGAATCGTCGTATCCAGCAAGTTACCCTGTTCGTCGACTTCAACCTCCTGGAGACGCCTCGTGACCTCTTCCATGTATCTCCCAAAATCGGCGGGCATCGCGGCTTGACGGCGATGAACCTCGTACCTCGCGGCCCACTCCCCATACACCCTACTGGACCTCGGCTCGCTCCCCCCATCCTGGCCCTCTTGACCCTTGATGATCTTCACCTCCGTCACGCCACCATACGGGAATACCTCGGTTACCACAGCAGTTTCGTAATCGTGGCTCATGGCGTCAAAGTCATCGGGTAGGATCTGTACGGTCGTCAATGCACGTGGATGTCGACGTGGTGGTGCCGGAACGGGGACGATGTCATACGACGACTCTTTGTCCCCGTTTACCCCAGACGGTGTCAACGAGTCAATAGCGAGATGAGCAGATCAGCACGATCCAAATATTGGCATTGGAGGCATTCATGTGCCAGATCGGGGCTCACCGCTGTTGCTCTTGCCTTTACTATACCACATCTTTCCCTGGAACTGGAGGAAGGATAGAGGATTCCGAGTCCAAGGACTGTCGTCGGATGAGGACCTATACGGTCTGGCACTGGACCTCACCTGAACGTGCAAGTTCCCTTGAAATGCCCCGAGCACGAGGCAATGAGGCCTTTTAGATAATCCACCCCATTCATCATTTGCTGGCAAAATGTGTTTTACACGTGCACACTCAATATTGAAATGCACCTTTCGGATCGGTGCGGGCGAGACTCGCTTATTGATTCTGGCAATACTTGTACATGTTCGCGTCGCATGCGATGTATGGGTACGTATAAACCATTGGTGCTTGTCTTCACAGGTACTGATCATGTCACTCTCAGCAACATCACTTCGGGAAGTGTTTTTGACGGTGACAGCGATCAAGCATGTCGCTCATCGCATCGATTCGGTAACTACGATCTAAACTCTGGCTATAAGCTCACAGAACGTGACTTTTTGCTGGTCTCCAGCACTTGACTTTTGGAAGCATGCTCTTCAAACCCGATCACGGCCATGATACGATTGAGAATAGACCCGACGTAGCCAGGTACTGGACCTGTAACCTAGTCATGCGATCAGTATTGAATCAGTAAACGGGCTGTCAGGACAGCGGCTAGTTGAATGAGTCTGGTGAAATAAAGGTACATGCAACATCGTGTACATCGAGTCTGTATTTGTATCTGATGTTTTTGTGCAAGGGGGCGGGGCGCCATGAATGTGTATTTGCTGTTCGAATGTGAACAATGCGTCCATCCTAGATCTGACATCACATTGTCAAATCTCGGTTTCTCGTTTCTAATATACATATTCCAACTTTGACAGATTTAGAGGACCACTGACGAGATTACAATTGATCACGGTATATACAGGGGAATCTTTCCCAGTTGCACAGGTATATCAGAAGAAGTCCTAATCATCATCATCATGCATGCTTCAAACCGCCATCAACTTAGACCTTCAGTCGCTTCACTTCCCATTTGACTTCGTTCCCATCCCTCGAGAGCACAACAACCCTCCCGCCATTCTCCTCCCAATGATCCAGTCGCCGCAGCCTTGAACACTTGTTACCAAGCACCCCAGCGACTTGGTCGTTCTTGCGTACCCTGCTGAATTTCGATGCAGATAAAGACATGGGAGAAGAGGTCGCGAGCGTGGCAAGCGTCAGTGTTGAGACCTCGTAAAAGAACTTGACGCCGATGAACGTCGTCAGTTCTGTCAGCGAGGAGAGGACCGTCGCCCATTCGGTCACGTTGGTCGCGACGCCCAGTCCTGCGTTGTGAGCTACTGCGACCATGCCCGACGACATCTCATTGCGCCGCGCCGCACGCGAACGCGATGGCTGCTCCGTGCTTTCGTGCGTGCGCCTATGCTTGTTCACGTCCAACCAAGTAAGCCTAGGTACGCAGTCGACGAGACGTTTGATGTCGTCAAGGTCATTCCACCCGGCAAGCTCGACGCGCCTCACAGTGCCTTTGCACCGTTTGAGACTGGTGAAGAAAGCACTGTCCCAGTCCACTCCGGAGAGTGTGATGCCTTTGAGGACCTCCAGCGGACGTGGGGAGTCGGTAGGACAGTTCAGAATCGCGGTCGCGATCGTCTTGTTGCACCTTAGCTCACGCAATTTCGGGAGTGTATTCTGGGAGAGGATGAGTCCGGGCGCGGCTACAATGTCAGATCCTGTTCCAGTGGTGGGTCTGTCGAGAGGAAAGTCAAGGTGCAAAACCTCGAGATTGGCATGGACAGCGAGAAAAATTGAAGCCGACTCGAGGCTGTGAGCGGAGAGGGAACGGAGATTGGCGAGAGTGAGGGAACGGAGAGCGGGCCAGCGGGAGCAGAGAAAAAAGTCATCTGCCACCGGTAAATGTTGCCCTCGTCCACGCCGATGCTCGTACCCAATGTCCAGCGACTGGTAGATGGGAGATCAGATAATGCGCACGCAACCGGGACCCGGCTTACTTCAAGATTAGGGCAGCTCGTGAGCATGCCTGAAATACGCGCCAGGGCCGGCGTTTTCGTGGACCCAAACGAATATTTGGTGGCTTGTAATGCGACAGTCTTCAAATCTGGTAACTAAGATGGTGTTCAGGGATAGGAATGATGCGAGGACGATTACACTTGCCACGGGGACAGATTTAGGACTGGCCGGTTTGGCCTTGTCGGGGGTATATGGCAAAAATACAACGTTGTTACTGATGGTGACTTGAGAGAGTGTCTGGCATTTCATCAATGCTGCCCAGACGTTATCTATGGATATCGTTGAGTGATTACAGGACCAGCGGAACGAACGAAGCCCAGTCATCTTGGTCAGCGCAGAGGTCAAGAGTCTCTCTTGCTTTGAGTGTAACACGAGCTCGTCATCTGACGATTCTAGGTCTGTGTCTGTATTCATGATATCTGGGGGAAGCACAAGGGGTTTTGAAGACCGTTCGTCGACGATCTCGAGGGTGCGGACATTGTGCGCGAGTGCACGGTTGACAACCAAGTGATTCCAGAGGCAAAGGGAGCTGGCCTTTGCACATACGACGCGATAATGATAATGCCTGGGAAAAATGACGGCGTGCAAACGGTGACACGACAGCGCGAGGGAAAGCAAGTCGCGCTTCGAGTCTACATGAGACACGATGGCATCAAGTATTTCTGTGGGCTGGCGCGTGAGAGTGCGACCGGATGGAGAAAGCCCGACAAATGGTTCGACAATAGTGAGGAGGTGTAAGGAAAGTTTGTGCTCGTCTGGGGTGAATTTATACTGGCATCCACCAATCCGAGAAGATAACGAGCTGATGAGTCTGCGGAGAGTGATTATGGCGTGGAAGGGGTCGGTGCGGTTATACGAGAGCGTGTTAGTGTCGACGAGGGGTGCTCGTCGGGGAGCAAGTCTGGCGGTGGGCGGGGAGGATTTTTTTGCCTTGGTCAGTGGTGGAGCCATCTGCCATCAACACAGGAAGCGCCCTCCCCTTGATCGCCTGGGAATCCATCAAAGGCATCACTCGCTTCGAATTCAAGATGGAAAGTCTCACGTGACCGCGTACCCATGGGGATGTCACATCAGCATGGTCCCTCACATGAAACTAGAAGCCATCGAGAACGATAGAAAAGTAACCACAAATGTGGTCTAAGAGGTTTTGATGCAGAAATACGAATACACTAGGACACAGGGATCAACAACCCCACGCCCCCGTCCCAGCAACACCTAAAGCACGACCCTGCCCTAACTTTGTCAACAAGCAAACGCACTCCCGGATCGCCTTGAGCGCACTTGCCGTCGAGCTAAGTTGTAGAACCGGGTGGCTATCTTTGGCACCCCCAACCCTGAACGAGAGAATGGGCGGGAACAACGCCTTCTTCTACGTCTTGTCGAATGTGCAAGTCCTGTCGTACTCCATGAATGCCAAGGCACCAGCAGAGTGCACGTTCTCCAAGTCGTCCCGATAGGCAAGAACAAAACGCCTCGGAAAGGAACTGATCTCGATATCAGCCAAGTATAGCGTCAAAATTAGCCTCTCTCAGAATCGAATCGATGCGATGTGCGGAGAGACCATATCGGACAACGGTGCAGAATATCGTAGAGGGCGAACATGCTTGATCGCTGTCACCGTCAAAAGCTTCCGAAACGACATTGCCGAGAGCGACATGATGTCAACCTTGAGAGGTAGTTTGACATTCCGACCTTCTACAGCAACTCGAGGTCAGTATCTGTGAAGACAAGCGCCATGGGTCATACGTACCATACAACGCGTGCGACTCGAACAGTCACACTGTCAGGATCGATGAACTAGTCTCGCCCGGTCCACGGCCGCACCGATCCGAAAAGTGCATTCCAATATTGATGTCACCCTCACACGTTACACGTGCAAAACGCATTTTTGCCAACGAGTGACGGATGTAGTGGCATAGATTATCTAAAAGCCTCACTGCCTCGTGTTTGGGGCATTCCCAGTCACAAGGGTACTTGCACCTTGAGGTGAGGTCGACAGGCAGACCAGCTATCGCCCACACTTCTCCGCCTGATCTAAAAATCGAAGGGAGAGACGGTTTGGATACCTCCTTGGACTTTGAATCCTCCTTCCTTTCTCCCACCTCGCAATATCAGGCCGTGCCCAGGAAAGATGTGGTATAGGGAAGGCAAAAGCAACAGCGGTAAGTCTGGCAACATGAACGCCTCCAACAGCGATGAATCGTGCTGATCTGCTGATCTTGCCCATCAATTCTTGACACCCTCTTGGTAAACGGGAACAAAGACTCGTCGTACGACATCGTCCCCATTCCAGTGGCATCACGCCGACATCCACGTGCACCGACGACCGTACAAATCCTACCCGATGACTTTGACGCGGTGACCCACGATTACGAAACCGCTGTGGCAACTGAGATGTTCCCTTACGATGGCGTGACAGAGGTGAAGACCATCATAGGTCAAGAGGGCCAGGATGGGGAGAGCGGGCCGAGGTATAGTAGGGTGTATGGGGAGTGGGCTGAGAAGCGCGAGGTTCATCGTCGTCAAGCCGCCATGCCCGCCGATTTTGGGAGATACATGGAAGAGGTCACGAGGCGTCTCCAGGAGGTCGGAGTCGATGAGCAAGGTAACTTGCTGGATACGACGATCCGGGCCCGTGGCGGGACTGCCGCGAGACAGCATCATCCCCCAAGGGAGGAAGAACGAGGAGGGAAGGTGAATGTATGGCGAGAGGAAGTGGCACGGAACGAAGTCGAGTTGAGTGAATTTGGGGAATCGGGGGCGGTGACAAGCGACACTGTTCGAAGGAACACTGAGAAGACGTACACCATCAATCAAGGGATGATCAAACCCAGGGAAGCGGAAGTGAGTGTATGTCCATGACGATACGCTGAGCGATGATCTAGAATCGACATCTCATCCACATTTACAGGCAACGCTGCAGAGCCAATCTAGCGCCTCACAGTCGTGTAGGTCAGAGAGGGTATATACCCCCGTCGAACTGAACACACTCTACGCGCTCAAACCGCAAAAGACTGGGAATACCGTGAAAAAACGTGCGAGAGACCCGAGTCCAACCCGATCGGAGAGGATATATACCCTGGCCGAGATCAACGCCCTCACGGGACAAAGCATAAAGAATTTGCCTCCTGGAAAGAACGGCTTCTCTGGAAAAGAACCCCGCCACAACAGAAGTACGAGCAGCAGCTCACCTCTGCAGAACCTGAAAACCAAACACTCAGCAAGTTCGCCTGCGCCTGGGAGAAGCCGATCCTCCTCAACGTCGTCCATTGAGGGGGTGCTCGCATCCTGCGACCCTTCGTTGGTGCATATCGCGCCAGTTCTGTCCAACATTGGGATTCGGCGCCAAGAGCATCTCCGAGCACTTTCTCGGCTCAGGGAGGAGACGCGAGACAGAGAGATGAAGGAAGAGATGTTGAAACAGGGCGTGACATTGCTGGAGTGGGCGATTTTGGTGGACAAGCTCCAAGAATTCTGAGTAGTAGATCAACCAATGATCGCGCGCGCGCAGGTGAGTGGTTGTGCGAGACCCAGTTGAGACACCGTACTAAAACCAGCGTCAGTCAGTGAAATACCGTCTCAATGTTCTTGACTTTGTTCAGGGAAAAATCGAACCGATTCCTCGTGTGCATTCTGAGTCGATGTTGAGCTGTACTTATCATGATCGAACAAAAAATGACGACTGAACTTTCCTCCCACGCTCCGAGGCTCAAACTGCCAATGACCGTCGGGAATGCTCAGGCTTCTTATTACACCTTCTCCATGATTCGGTTGATACAAGATCGACACTATTATAGTACTAGTCGATCTGGCGGAACAATTTTTTTTTTTTTACAGCACTCACTCCATACCCTTACTGTATCATTGTGCACTGGTCTGAATCACTGATACGGGTCTTGACGATATTGTAGGTCCTCCGAGTGTTCTGAAACCTATCATTACCTCTCAATAGAAGCTTGCTCCTTGATCTCTCTGATTACCTTGTTTACAAGGTCACTGGGGGGGAGAATTGTGGCTGTGGGGACGAAATTTGCATCCGTGGAAGAAAGTTTCTATTTACGGTACAGAACTAGCTTTTCATACTTCAGCCTGTAAACAAGGTTCCTGCCGTCTAGTTTGGTTATTATGTACGTGATCAAGCACGCATCACGTGAGAATCGACCTTAGGAATTTACTACGCGACGTTCTCTCCTCAGTCTCCTCCACATCTCTGAAGAGTGACCATACCACGAAGGTTCACGTCACGGAGTTGCGACATTGCTTCCAAGAACAGACACTCAGGTGTTTCATCCGTGTTCCAGAAAGTAGGCGCTTTAATTATACAGCGAGTAGGTCTCTCGACCTGGAGACCACAGAAGGCTTGGGAGCCAGACGATAAGGAAGTTCCAAGTTGGATTCCCAGAGGGACCAGTCTCACGGTAGGTAACGCTCAAGATTTCGCCATCCTTGCGATTAATGTTACCACGTGTGTCGGGCCTATCAAAAGAATGGGAATAAGTAACCACAATCTCGTCTTTCTTCCTTCTGCTCTTACCCCCATACATAGATGTTGACCGCACAGACATCTACTCGTCTCTCGCGGCAGGCAGCTCGACATGTACATGTTCGATTCGTGAGTTCAGCTGCCAAGGACAAGTTCAAGGTCGTTATCATTGGTGGAGGTAGGTCGCTTTCAGATCAATCACTCATGGGATCATCTGAGACGTCCGATAGGCGCCGGAGGTTTATCTGCCGCAAATCAAATCTACAACCGTTTTTTGGCAGCAGGCAAACGTTTAAACCATGGTGATATCGTGGTTCTCGATGAGGCCAAGTTCCATTATTACCAAGTAAGATGCGCGGGACTGGCTCTCGTTGTCTAAGCTCACCACTTTACTCTTCTCTTTCGACATAGCCGGGTTGGTAAGCCTATTTCCTTCCCTGCAGTTTCCTTCTTTTATTGTTTTAAGGACCCTTGTGGGCGCAGGACTCCGCTCCAAATATGACTTTAAGCGCCCCCTTGCTTCACTATTCCCGCCTCATATCGCACACATCGAAGAGAACGTAGCTACGTTCTCTCCCGCGACGTCGTCTGTAACAACCTCAGCAGGTCGCTCGATAACATATGAGGCGCTAGTCATCGCTGCCGGTTTAAAGACTAACTGGGATTCTATTTCAGGCTTGTCTCAGGCGCTCATCGATCCTGCTTCCGGCGTATCATCCAACTACTCGTTTGACACATGCGACAAAACTTGGGAAAACATTGATTCTTTGCAATACGGAAATGCGATATTCACGCAACCGGCAGGTGTTATCAAATGTCCTGGAGGTAACGAGCCTTCCCGAGGAATGATGTATTTGTTACTAATGTCATTCTTAGCTCCCCAGAAAATAATGTGGATGGCTTGGGATCGATACAGAAAATCCGGCAGGGGCAACGACACCAATGTCACATTCATGACAGGAATGCCAGCAATGTTCAGCGTAAAGAAGTATTCGGAAGCACTGGACGCTCTACGTCTCAAGAGGGGAGTTCGCGGCGAATTCGGACATAATCTCGTTGCCGTCGATGTGTCAAACCGCAAGGCGACCTTCAGAAAGGCGGATGGCACGACCGTTGATCGTGAATATTCACTCTTACACGTGACACCGCCTATGGGACCCCTGGATTTCATCAAAAATTCACCAGTCGCTGACGCTGCAGGATGGGTAGAAGTCAATCCTGCGACACTTCAGCATGTAAAGCCCGAATTCAGTAATATCTTTGCTGTAGGGGATTGTTCTTCCCTGCCGACTAGCAAGACAGCGGCAGCTATTACGTCACAGGTCCCTGTCCTTGCAGAGAATCTGTTCTCTGTGATGGACAGTGGGAGACTTGGAAAGGCCATATATGACGGCTATACGAGTTGTCCGGTAAGTACTGTTTGGTAGGTTGTGTGTCGTTCTGATCTCTGTTGCAGCTTCTCACAGGATACGGTGAACTGATGCTAGCTGAGTTCAAGTATGGACTAGAGCCGAAAGAGTCGTTTTCTAGTTTCCTCGGTGACCAGAAACAGCCACGAAGGTCAGTCCTCTAATTTTGTTTCATCTCAGTGTGATGTCAAACCAACTGGTATCCAGACTCTTCTACCATTTGAAGAGGGTACGTACAGTAAATGTCTGACGAGACTGCCACTGAGTTGCACTCGCGTATTCCAGGACTTATTTCCGTGGGCATATTGGAATTTAATGGTAAACCTCACGATTTCTGTTGGCGGCCTTGACTCTAATACATTCAATGGGTCAGATCGGTGGTAAATGGTTCGGACCGTCGGGACTATTCCGACCAAAGTTTGCATCGTAAATGAACATTTGTGTCACTGGCGAGTCCAGGCTTGAATTGTGTACATTTAACTAGTTAATAACTGTTATTAAGTTCAATCGCGATGTTATTAACAGTCACGTGACATTGTAAGACTCGGCACTAGGCGCTCAGCGTAGTACGCGTCTTGCGCCTGGCCACAACCCCATGGACGACTACGACGCGTTTTTGTACTCCATCGACGACTCAGATGTCTTTGAAGAAGGCGAAAGTGACAATGATGTCCTGGATAACATTAACGAGGAGCAAGTGCACACAGACACCACTGTCGTGCTCGTCCCAGCAACTTTGCCGATGACGCGCCAAAGGGAGAGTGGCGACGAAAAGCAGTCCGAGTCGAGTTCGACGGTGTCAAAGTCGATGACAAAATGCAATAGGTCTGTCACTATATATTCCGTTTCCACTGTTCGCACATCAACTATGTGTCCTAGAGTGTTGACTGAAAGTACGTGTCATACATTGCGCACGTTTGCAGAACTATACCTATCGGACTAGTATTTGGATTCTCTGCATACAAAGGGAAACAGGAGGAGATTATCGAGGCCGCCATCTCAGGTGAGTTTGCCCCAGCCTGCCGCTTGGTTGAACCAGGATAGACGCGTCACTTAGGTGCAGACGTCTTCGTTCTCGCCCCCACGGGCATGGGGAAGGTCTGTTTCCGACAAGCATTAATTAATCGCCTATATACTCAGAATCGACAGAGTCTCTGCTTTCAAGTCCCAGCTATTGCCGAGGACGTGAGTCATTATACAATGTTTGGAGGGCACTGAGTGATGCGTATATGCTAGTGTGGGGTTTCGATCATCGTTTCCCCTCTCCTCGGTAAGAGTTATAGTTATGATATTTGGATCCTTTCAATCCACTCACGTGTTGAACAGCTCTCATGACGAACCGTGACTATAATCTATTTCTAGTCTCGCTCTCTATTAACATCCTCCAGAAATAACCAGCCTTCGTAGAAAACGTATAGCTGCAGTTTCGCTGACGTCCGAAACGGGAAAAGGAGAGAAAAGCGAGGTGTGTGTATCTATATTCTCCTGCTTCATGGGGCAGTGCCAACCAAACCCCCTAGATTTTGAGAGATCTATCGTCGAAGCAACCAAAGAATCGTCTATTTTATAGTTGGTGTACTTATTGTTCTGCACAAAATTACTGTTGATGTTCCTATCTCAGCGACTCCTGAGAAGCTTTGTACGCAAGACCTCATGCGTACGCTTGCCACCGCTTACAGCAATGGACACCTCAGTAGGCTTGTCATTGATGAGGTGGGGTTCTTACTGGGGTGGGGTCGAACTGAACTACACAACCCTCTAGGCACATTGTATATCTGTGGGCTTGATCTCCGAATGTCTGATCTATTCTATTGATCATGCGACAGGAGTGGGGCCATGATTTCAGAGAAGAATATCGGAAACTTGGTTCTTTCCGCGAACGTTTTCCAGGTGTGCCGATCATGGCTTTAACGGCAACTGCCACTAAAAAGTAATCGCCGATCTGTTAAGCCTTCCCGCATACTCACCTTTTGTCAGCGTTCAACGAGACATCATTCGGAGTCTGAAGATGGTGGAAGACAAACTTTTTACCGCTGTTCACCCATTCAACCGTACAAACCTCTTCTATGAGGTACGTCGATCCACTGTATCCTTTCCTCTCGGTCGACAGCAGGCGTGTTCGCCAGGTGCGGTACAAGTCGATGCCTGAGTCATTCTCTCTGATGCAAGATATCCTGGAATTCATCGAGACCTTGCATCGGCGTCGTAACCGCCCATCCTCCGGCATCATCTACTGTCGGAAACGGGGGATGTGCGATGAGCTCTCCAGCTACCTTCGCGGAAAGGGATTGAATGCTCGGCCATATCACCGAGGGATCAGGTGAGTGATTAGCCGTTGTAAAGTTGGCAGTGACAGTCGTTGATGAAGGAAAACAGCTCGAAAACCTTGAACAAGACTTTGAAGGAATGGGAAATTGGTGGGACCGGCGAGGGTGGTGTCGACGTTGTAGGTCATTATTCAATAACCCGGCCCCAGCGATCCACATTTCCCGTTAGGTTTGTGCAACGATCGCTTTTGGAATGGGCATCGACAAAAGCGACGTTCGGTACGTGTCTCGTCTTCTCTGTTGTCAGTGGATATATATTGACTGGCCTAGATATATTATTCATTACGATCTTCCGAAGAGCATGGAAGGTGAGTGAAGTGTACAGAACCAGTGATCGATATCTAACGAATTCCAGGGTACTATCAAGAAACAGGTTGGTTGTTCACGAGTGTCATTTCCGAGTTAACGCGCTTGATAGGTCGGGCAGGTCGAGACGGATTGGTGAGTTCCTTCGTGTTTCATCGCGAATTGGCTTGAATACATTATTGTTAGCCTGCCCGCTGTGTGATATATTACTGTGAGACATAACCCTCGTAGTTGTTACCCGCTCACGCTGGCACTAGCACGCGAGGACGCTTTCCGTCTTAAAAAATTGGTGTCCAGCACGCACGCCAGACGACAAGACTCGGCCTCTTCCAAAAATGGACCGGAACCCAGTCAACGGTCGATAGATAGTCTAGGAGCGGTGGGTCTATCTCCCAACTACGCACCCCGCCTCTCATGCCTCATTCCTCGTAGCTTGTCAGTTTTGCAGAAAACGTCACGACGTGCCGCCATGTTGTAAGCGTTCTGTCGTCTGGGTTTAGTCATTGCACACCGACGTGTGGTTCAAGTCGATATGCAGGCACTTTGGCGAGATCATCGATACGACGGACGATGATGTCATGGAGGGTGTTTGCGACAAGATGTGCGACGTGCGTACTCTGCTCATCATCGGTCATCCTTTCCGTGACATGCATCATACAGGTATGCAAGTATCCCGACAAGACGCGGCAACAGAAAACAAACCTCTCGGACGAAGAGCATGCCGCATCGGTCATCTCTAGGTCGGCTTGGAACACTGGGTACGAGGAAGACGAGGAAGACGAAGGGCAGAAACAGCAGCAGCAGCGTCCACCCGTGTCTGCTAGCACGAACGCGGCCAACCCAGGTCAACAGACACTTTGGGATTGTTTGAACTCGGCACCTGTTCAGGGATTCAAACGGCCCAACGCACATGGACGCGATAAATCGGTGTTGCCCAACTCGAAAAGGGCCAAGGTAGAGCATGCAAAGGATGAACGCACCAGTTCGACCAACAGCGCTGGCGTTCGTGCGAGTGTGCCACCACCTCTCAGTAAGCCACTTGCTCTCGTCGCGTAGGCGCCGTTGTAGCTTACCGACAATCGGACCAGTCACGCGACCACACAGTTCGGCGAACAGTTTGAGGAAGCCGTTCAAGACGCCGTTCAAGACACCGTTCAAGACACCTAGCGAGAATCATGATCATGTTGCAAAAGCAAACGATCAGAAGCCGGGACAGGGGATTGCGTCACCGCCGGTCGAGAAGCAGGACGCACAGAAGGACGAGAGCGATGGCGACGTCGAGATCGTCGAGGTTCAAATCAAACAAGAGCCCAACCGCGATACTGCAGACGACCAAAGTAAGCCAACCGATCATGGTACCGTGCTTATCACTCTGTATGAACGACGCTTCCCTAGTGGAGATGGACATGGAGATCCCCGAGATCAAGATGGAAGTGGAAGCAAGTTTCTCGCGCAAAATCCCTGTGCGTTACCTGTTTCCATCGACAACATTGTCGGTACTATATCCACTCACGTCCATACATCACACCCAGCTCGAAACACGAACTGACGCGTTCCATGCACTTCGCAAATCCCTCCATCGTGTCTTTCCCCTCGACGCAGCGTCGACTGATGATACTGCTTGGCGCATCCTCGCGGGCGCCTCGACGGATATGCAAGGCAGGTACGTACCCATTTCTTATTATCGTGTGTCATATGGTCTAGTGGACGATGGACGGTGACTTACGTAGTCTCGTTGCAGGACGCTGGTTCTCGCAACCGCTGCCAAGCAACTCGAACATGCCGTTCATATCATGTGCGCGACACCGTCTGGGTATGAGGTACGCGTAGCCCAAAAGCGGCGAGCGATTGCGTCGCTCGCTGGTGGCAAGGCCATGACAATAGCCAAGGCGAAAGTGGGCGAGAAAGGTACTCGGGAGGAAGACGAGGAGGTGGAAGAAGTGATGGAGGCATTGAGAGGTGGTGTTGATAGGTGGCGTAAAATGGACAAGGGGATGAGCACTGAATAACATTTAGTGTGTGAGCTTCACATCGATATCCACAGCCCAAGGAGATCGGGCTGGTCGAGTCTGTTCTCATCGTATTATGTATATGCTAGTTTCATTACAGTAAACAAGTATCGCATAAAGACAACAGAAAACAAGGCGCAGTATCGTACAAGTCCAAACGCTCAACCAAGACTCGTCCTTGGATATGGAAATATCAGATACTGAATCAGACCCCAACACCGACGCGCCGACCGACCCCACCGCCTCCCGTTCCCGGCCCGATTCCAGACAATGCATCCCTCGCACCGCTCGCAGCACGCGCCCGCTTGAGTGCCGCCAACTCTGTCAATAACCGAGCGCGCTCCGTCAGGAGCGAGTTCGTCGTCGCTGTCGAGCCTGGCGGTGGGGATTTACCCTTGACGCGCGTGCTCGTGGGGGATGGCGACGTGCTCCTCAAATTTGTCTTTCTCCCTGTCGTCGTTGTCGTTACCGGAGGACTGGGCCGGGTACCGGGGGTTAAGCCAGAGCCAGCACCACCGCTACCGTTTCGTAAGCTGCCGGGCGTTGTGAACGAGGGTGGGGAGGGCGTGTAGGAAGGGGAGCGGTCGCGACGACGTAGACGTTCTGTGCCTGCTCCTTTTGCTGTCGCAGTTGCTGCTGCGACGTTTCCCCCACTTTTACCCCTGTCCACCCCAGCGTATGCGTCAGACGCGCTCGCGTGAAACTGCAGACGTCGTGGCGGACGGGGTTTCGCGGGCGTACTCGTGTTGTTGAGCGTCGAAAAGGAGACGTCGAACGGCGGATCCGAGTGTGCAGGGGGAGAGGGTGGGGAGGGTGGGGGACTCGGGGACCAGCGCGCGGGTGGGTGCTTCGTCGAGGTGGGTGGAGGTGGGGAGAGTGGTGGGGAGGGTGGTGGTGAGAGCGATGCACGATGCGAAGTGCGCGGTTTACTCGAACCCGGACGCGGGGGAGGGGATAGGTCTCTTTTCAGGCGCGACGCTGACTTGGGGAACTCATTTGCCAGCGCGTGTTGGTACGTCTGCATCTGCGATCGAGACGGTGGTCCCGAACTCGTACTTGGGCTCGCATTGAAGACACGTGAGCGAGAGTGAGCACGGGAAGAAGCAAATTGGCTGAGTTCGGCGGCGGAGTCGACGGGTTCGATCCAGCCAGTAAGACGGACGCGTCGGAGTGTTGGGGTTGAGGGTGCGTAGGGTTCATCGTAGTCCTGCTTATCTGCATTGTCGACTTCGTCTCTGGTTAGGTCCTCCTCGTCCTCGGGAGCACGCTCGTGTGAAAGGGACGGATCAAAGGACGAGGAAGGACCTGCCAGCGCACGGATGTATGAGGGGTCGTCGAGTTCGTGTATACACCGTGGGCGAAATGTAGGCGGCCGATCGTCGTCCTCCTCTGCGTCCTGCATCATTCTGCGCGGATCGTACAACTGCAGCGTGTCCTGAGACGCTTCCTCAAATTCGTCTGGATCATCGTGCGCGTTGGACACACTTGTGCGCGAGGAGACGCTTCGTGCGCGGATGGAGAGGTCTGTGTTAGTGGTGGCAGATACAGAGAAGGATGGTTCAGGGGAGTGAACGAGGGGGTGACGGGGGACATCTGTAATGTGTGAGAGTATGGAAGACTCGACGTTGGCGTCGATGTCAGCGAAAGACGGGGAAGGCGATGGGGGTCGTGGCGATTTTTGAGGGGGAGAAGGCCGGAGGAGGAGGGACGTTGAAAAGTCGGCCGTGTCACCCTCGCCCTCTGTGCCATACGAGTGGTAATTCGAGTACAGTGAGCGTGGATGCGAAATTCGGTGCGAAGGCTTGGTACGAGGCAGGATGCCCTTTCGACGGGCGAGCCAGCAAAGCAGTTCACCGACGAAGATGGTCTCTTCCCAACCCCCATCAGCGAGTCGTTCAGGGTCGACCTCGCCGAGTCCGATTTCGTCGACCCAGCCATCGACGCTGACACCGCCGGCTCCGCCGAGCACCGAGTCGTCCGCGGTGGAGGCCGCGATGGAGTGTTCAGCATCGGTTGAAGTACCACCACGAAGGACGTCACACTCGAGGACGCCCAAGAGAACGAGCATGGCGCGGGCTTTGGCATCTCTGGTTCGGGACTGACGAACGGAAGAAGGGATCGGGAGACGGGCGCAGATGAGGGATTCGAAGATGGCGAGGAGGAGGGAGGGGGTCAGGTCGGTTGGGTGGTCGATGGAGAAGGGGAGCGCGAGGGCGGCGAGGAGGGCGTTGAAGGATGGGATGAAGGTAGGGAGGAGGGGGTGTGGGGAGAGCGTGGACATCGTGCGACGCGACGTCCAAGACTGTCTCGTCGTCGTGGACAGCGATGATGGCGAGGATGGGTGGCGGTGCGGTGAAATTCGTGGAAAATAGTATGTTTGTAATAAATAAATAAATAATTGAGCTCGCTGTGGTCGACGACGATGGCGACGTTTGAATACGTCGAGATCCCCGCCGACGCCGTTCGCCTCAAACCAACCGCAATCGAACCCGCCACAAAGATATTGACCTCGCTGCCCGACACAACCCGAACATGGTCCTCGACGCTGCCCGAGCCACTCTCCCCTGTCGTCAAGTCCGCCCTCACACTCGTCCCGCAGATGCTCCTCTCCGCGTCCATCTCCACCCCGCCCCTGCCCAGCACCAGCATCGTTGCGTCCGCCATCGCGACCCCGAATCCTCGGATGGCGTCTCACTCGCTTGTCAGCACTCGAGATCCCCTCTCAGTTCCGATCATGACCGCCAATTTTCGTCGCTTCGTGTCCAGGATCGGTCCCGTCTTCTGGCTGCAGGACCGTATCGAGGAAATCGTCCTATGGAAAAAAGGCTGGAAACGCACCACCGTTTTTCTGGCTGCCTATGGCTTTTTTTGTGCGTTCCTTTCGTCTCACTCAGTACTCAGTCACTGGTCGCGTTCACTCACCTGGATTAGGCTTCTTTCCGAAAATGATGCTGTTGGTCCCTCATATCTTACTCCTTGGCGTCATGCTTGGCTATTACCCTGAGCCGGGTGCTCAACCAGTCCCGATTAACGTTGGCGAAGGGACAGCCGACTGGCAGGCAAATATACAGGCCATGCAAAATCTTATGGGTGCCTTGTGAGTGTATTCATCTGCTACTATCGTTCAATTAATCCCATGTACCTAGTTCGGACGCGCACGACGCCATCGTGCCACTTCTCCCTTTCTTGGTCGCCCCTCAGTCACCGCCCTCGTTGGCCCCATCCCCGCCTAAATTGCACCCCAGGTTCTCCTCCATGCCCATGCCCACCCCTACACTATCCAACGAAGCTGCTTCAAAACCACCTCGACGCACCTCGGATCCTTCAAGTCCACCGGCCACTCGGCCCACCACCCAACCCCACCACCCCTTACTCATCGTCACCCTCGTCACCTTCCTCTTCCTCATTCCCCTCCTCATGACTGACTTCCTCCCTCTCCGCCTTCTCTTCTTCCTTGCAGGCGCAGGCAGCATAGGCGCCCTCCATCCCGGTTTCCGGGGTTCACTCTCTGTTGTATCGGCCGCCTTATCTGGATGCGGGCCTGGCCTCTCGCTCCAACTGTCCATCAACGTCCCCCGCTTCCCAAACCCCCTCTCTCTTCTTCCTATCATTGGTCATCGCATCCGTCATCCGCCATGCTCCACCTGCACGCGCACATTTAATCTCACCGTCACTCCCCGCGACATTCTTCTCTTCGTACGCTGCCTCATCGACAACGACCGACTCGACGACGCCGTCTGGAACACCCCACTCACCCACGTCGAACTCTGGGAGAACGAACGCTGGGTCCAGGATATGTCTGACGGAAAGCGACGCAAAACTGTAGTCACATTTGTACGGGAAGGCGAAGAAGACGGTGGGGAGGATGATGCGGCGTCCACGATGTCGAGCTCGACCGTGACTGCGACAGGAGGGACGTGGTCCAAGGCGAATCTGAGACCGAACGAACGGGTGGGGTGGACGAGGGGTAGAGATGGGTGGAGTGGCGTCGGGGGAGAAGTGAGGTGCGTTTTCAGTGTCATTTGCGATTCACTTCTTGTGCGCTGCGGTTGGCCTCGATGATCCCCATCCATTGTTGCGTTCCTCACGTGCGCGCGCCGAGGTACTCATCTTGTTTTCGCACAGTAGTAACCTCACCTTTTCGCTTTCTCCCGGCTGGGCCTTCGTCGAGACAGAAGGTTGGCGACCTGATCTGGTCGCATCATGGGCTGTCGAATGTGATACTCCGTGTACGAGCGTCTGCGTAGGTGCAGATGAAGGTATGCATACAAATGAGTGTTCTCCGTTGTCTCGTTTCTGACCCTTCCCGTCCACCGCGTGGTTCATCGCTTTGAACTCACCGAATCTCGCGTATATATTTAACGCACGACACAGATGGTTGGACGTATACCACCGATACGTGGACACATCCTCGACCGGATGGACGACCATGTGATGGATGGGTAACCCGTCGACGACGGTGGGTAAGGCGTGTGTATTTTGGTGTGGAAAGGTGACAGATCCTGGGTTTGGGTCCTTGCGCAGGAGTTGCGACTCTCGTTGATTTTTTGGGTGCATACGTGGTGCGTTTGTACGATGCTCGTAAGGGTGAATACAAGTCCACTTCTTTTTTATGGCGTCGACTGGTCCCACCTCCCTGGAGTGTTGACGATGAGTCTACGTTTGATCAGGTGGGTCTCGCTCGTTGATATCGATATCACGGTTCTCTCTGCTTTGTACCTCACAAGGAACTCAGCGATGATAAACGGAACGCCCCCAACATGTTTACGTTCCAGTGAGCTGTCAGCTTATCGAACGTCTCCGACGTTACAATGCTCGTCCTCCATCGATCTCCTCGATGCCTCAACCACGCATACCCCCTTGGCTATGCATGCGTGCAGCCAAGACGAGTTTGTTTATTTGCAAGCTACTTGGTTGCACGGTAAGCTTGCTCCAACGATAATTGCACTCCCTGTCCCGCGTCATCACGTCCGTCCGAGTTCCACCAACGAGGACCATGTTAGGCGCGATAAGATATGTACTTGGACCTGTCGAGGGCAGGCTAGCACATGCTGCACCCCGGAACGTGGTCGGTGGAAGTGACACAATTGATCCGACGTGACACGGTTAATCGAGCAAGCAAGCGCCACCATCATTAGGGGTGGCAAAATTGCCTCACGGGTCATACACACGATGTCATAAGTTACGTCGCGACGTTGGTAAAATGGCATCCACGTTGGCTGGTGTTCCATGACGGGAACGGTACGCGCTATTTTTTGGGGCCCTTGACCGTTTGGAGAAGGATGCTGTGATGAAACAGGGAGCAGGTGGGCTTAGCGCGTAGCGCTGTACGAAAAACATGACATTGGAGGCCGTGTGGACCATCCAGCCACCTACTGGGGATAAATGGATGAGTGACCTTGAACTGATGACAATCGTGTCTATGGTGAGGCATGAACACAATGCCAAACAGCCAGAGCTAGAGATAAAAGAGCGAGTGAGCCGAGTTTCACTCCTCATCCAAATCACCCACTGTTATTACCACCAAGAACTACTCATCATGAACACCGTTCGTCCTGTTTCTTTGACTCGCGCGTCGAGCGAACTGGGAGTTGACTCGAGCATATAGATCACCTCTATCCATGTGAACCAGAGCGGCTGCCAGTGCGGCCCTGCTTGCCAATGCGGCTGCCAGAGTGGTGGATCGTACGTGTCGTTGGCATGTCTTTGACTATTGTTGATTGACTTGGCTTTTCAGGTGCATGTGTGGTGGCGAATGAAGTGAGCGTGGCTGCGTTGCAGCGGTGCACCGCAAATGTGTTGTTGCACTAATATCTGAATTGTAATCTTTGTTGTTGTAATTGTTTGAAAGTATGCGCGGCTCTGAATGCGACCAACGTCATGATGTCTACCTAGCACACAGCCCAGTGTGAGCGAGTCGGCGGTATGTCGGAGCTGGCATATCAGGCTGGCTGTTTGAATGTTGCGCGAACGACTAAAGGAGGAAGCACACCATAGGTCAGACCGACATGATGATGCAATTGCCTTGAACGTCGAATTTGCATCCAGGCCACTTGTACTAGTAGTCGACGGAGGTACCCAAGACCGAAGCAGACCCAGAGGCTGGACCTGCTATCATTTGTCAAGGAGCTCCGCTAGATAGCACCTGCCATACAAGCACTGTAAAAAATTACTGCGTTTTCTGAGCCTCGCATTCGACGTCGCGCTACACACCTACCGATTCAGATGCAAGCGGTTTGGGTTGCTTCGGAGACTCCCAAAGCGAGTGATCATCCACCCACGTGACCTCGCTCCGCGCTTTCAACCCTCTGCTCTCCAGAGCCTTCCTTCATCTGAATCATCTCGATCTATCCTATTCCTCAACTGTGCACGGTCGTGACGTCACACTCGATAACAACCGGTGTCAGCCTCGGGGGCCAAGGTTGTTTGTTTTGTACAAACTTTCACTTGCGTTTAATGATCTCGTTCGATCTGTATCAGGATGCATCGTGCGCTCGAGATACAAGATATTCTTGTGAATATCTTTGGTCGCCTTTGTTATCGCACACAGCTGGCGTATTTGGCTAGAACATGTCGTGCATTCAGAGAACCAGCGCTAGATATACTATGGAAGGAGTTGCACAATCTATCTCCTCTCGTGCGGTGTCTCCCAAAAGCACTGTCCCCAAACATCAAGCACTACCTTGTAAGATGTCCCAAATATTCAGCACACTTTGTGGATATCTCATTCATTTTCTCCTAGCAATATTCATTTAGCAGACCGCTTACGCAGATTGACTGGGATATCCTCCAAAGTTACACACGTCGTATCCGAAGTATAACAGACTTCGAGCATTTTGGGATCGACAAGAAATCCGTCAAAATCCTCTCTAGTCCTCCTACTACTGAGCTACTCTTCCCAAATGTCTGCAATGTGATGCTCAGATACGAGAGCAGTGGATCCACGCCGCATCTGTTGCGCCTTGCATTCCCATCCCTGATTTCCCTTGACGTTAAACTCGGGAATCCACGGCTATTCCCACTGTGGTTCCAGGATTCCCTCGCGTCACTTCCAGACTCCTCCCCAAATGTTGAACACTTTTCTTTCCATGTGGGGGAGTTTGACGTCGCATTCAGTGAAATGGTCTCCAGTTGGATCTGCCGGTGGCGAAACCTCCACACGGTGGATTGTCCAAATTCCTCCCTGAACATAGATGCTCTTACGCATTTGTCTCGCATACCTGTGTTGACTCAGCTCACATTCAGGGAGATCGTTACATTGCCGAATGGCATCTCACCGCTTTTGTTTTCCAACTTGAGCACCCTGGAGTTACATCCTACATTTTTCAGCCCGATCCCGCAGCTGCTATCTCGGATCCTTCTTCCTGCCATCAAAAAACTCGATCTCATGATTGACAGCTGCCCTTCAAAGCAGGAACTCTCCTCCTTCTTGGCCGCTGTTCGGACGTCCAACGCTGATCACACCATCGAATGCCTCTCGTTGCGTGAATCGTCTTCTTCGGGTGGCATCTCTGATGAGGAGCCCCCCCTACTCTCCTTAGCAGACTTGCGACCGTGCACAGCATTCATCAATCTCCATCGTATACACATCGATATTGCATGGGACGTAGGCCTGACAGACAACGATCTTCTAGCATTGGCATCCGCATGGCCAAACTTGGAAAACCTCGCCATAAATGAAGGTGGGGGCTGGAACACCGTAGAAGACGGAATCACGCCAAATGGACTGCTACAAATTCTGCAAACATGCCCGTCTCTCTCTTTGGTTGCCATTCCCATGGACACACGAGGCTATACTGAATTGCCTCCTGCGAGTCTCGGATTCACGTTGCCATCCCACTTTTTCATCGACGTCCTCGACTCAGTGATTGAAGAAGAATCTGTCCCAGCCGTCGCTGCTTTCTTTACTGCTATGAACCCTTCCCCCGACGTTTCCTTCAAAGCTTGGTCTGGCATTGATATGATAATACCACCGGATTGGGAGGTATACCGAGACCGTTGGCATGAGGTATGCAGACGGTCAAATATGACACTCGTCTTTCTTGATTGACGTCTGGGTATGTACCAATTTGCGTCTATCGACCGCTAGTCTAAGAGTGCAATCTAGTCGCCAAACTCTATTCGTATTCCACCTTCCATTCGGGATACGTTGTAGCAAAAAGTTTAACGTGAACGTGATGCAAAGATTCATCAGGAGCTACAGCACCCGTAGAGTGTGGACATTTATTAGAACACATGCTAAATCCACATTTTTCCGTACTTCCAGTGAGGGATTAAAGGAGCCAGGGAGAACAGGCGTGACCGATGAAGTCAACTGACAGCGTAAAGGCACATTGTCTGCCAGGAAGGTCTCAGTAAAGTTAACCATCACCAAAAGTCCTGAATTGGCAACTAGACAAACACAACACCCGTATCGGTCAATGAATCCGGACATAGGTACAAACAGATACAGACAAAGACCTCTGCCAGTCACCTGAGTGCCAAAATCCATACGTATGGGCCGAGTCCAGTCATTGCTATCACCCAAGGGATATGTTCGAGAGCATAACCCACGCGCAAGTGATGTGTTTTGTCATAGGCGGATCGAATTAGACACTCGGACGCCGATCCAATTTTGACCCCACACGATGCGATCAATGTGCTCACGCTCAAGCGATCATGGCCCACTCAACGTCCATGTCCAGGACAAGCCCCAACCAAAACGCTCTCCATGAGCCTGATGAGTCGACGCGACTCCAGCTGGACGAAGAGCGCGGAGGTATCACAGAGGCATCTCAAGCCAGGGGTCCAACACCCTTCCCAAAGGCGCAACTTGCCGCCCTCATCTCCGTGCGCATCGTTGATGCCATCGCCTATACCCAAATCCTTCCGTACATCAATCAAATGTTAGCTGATCTGCACATTGCCGCACCAGAGCAAGTTGGATTTTATAATGGGTTCATCGTGAGTATGATTCCCACAGGTGTGCGCGCGGGTTGTGCTGACGGGGACAACGCCGTTACCCCAAACCTTTTAGGGGAGCACATATTCACTCGTGGAAATGTTCTCGGTGTACCAGTGGGGCAGGCTATCGGGTGTGTAGTCGATTCAATGTAGTTCTTTTGTTTCTGAATTCTGACACGATTCATCGTTCGAAAAGACGTTGTCGGTCGGCGTCCCGTTGTCATTTACTGTCTCGTTGGCATCGCAATCTCAACCATCGCATTTGGTTTGTCGACGTCGTTGCTCACGATCCTTGCATCACGATTTTTTGGTCGGCTCTTTCCTTTGTTGCTTGGTTAATCTCGTTCAGGGCGCATTGATGAACTTCTTAGGTGGATTAGCAGCAGGAAACATTGCTGTTCACCACTCGATCTTGGTCGAAATAACCGATGACAGCAACCAAAACATCGCTGTGCCAATATATAGCCTCGCATGGTCAACTGGCACTGTCGTGGGGTGGGTCTTTTTGTTTTTGTTTTTGTCGCCTAGCTAAAAGTTGACCCCCCCCCCCCTCCTCCCGATATTGTACTCCCCTCATTGGTGGGACTTTTGCGAACGCGGCAACACAATATTTTCCATGGTCTCTCTTTATTGATTATCCCCATCTCCCACCTTGTATCATCACCGCTGTATGTGCCCTCTTGGGTATTGTATTGACGTATTTCATGATAGAAGAGGTCCGTTCGAGAGGGTGTAGACATATCACGCAATGCTGACTTCTTTACTCTGGCTTCAACAGACACTTCCAAGTAAACGAAAGGGGGCTGCGCACGGCGTTCGTGGCAGCGCGCCGCATTCCGCCTCAGACACAGATGCGACTTCAGGATCCATGAGTGTGAAAGCACTCCTCGCAATACCTGCCCTACGGACATTGACGCTCTCTGGGCTCGTGCTGAGCTTCCTGAGCTCCGCGTTCAATGTCGTCTTTACTCTCTTTTGCTACACGCCTGTCGACACAGGTGGCTTGGGACTTCAGGTGAGTATTCCCGCGCATCACATACGAGTGGGGTTTTTTTGTCCTAATGCTCTTGACAGCCTTCCACTATCGGCAAATCCCTTGCTTCTTCTGGTACATTCGCTATCCTCCTCCGGCTCGTTGCTATGCCCTATATCCTTCGTCGATTTGATTATGCTACGACATACAACACGTGTATGTATCTCTGGCCCATCGCCTTTGCATTCCTCCCGCTGTTGAACATGCTCGCGGTAACTCGTCCTCCTGCACAGTCTGGATTGTCTCATGTGACTAGAGGCGAGATTGGCACCGCGACAACGGCCGAGATGGGTATCTGGATTGGTCTCGCGCTGGTGCTCGCCTTGTCCAGAGTTGCAGCGATTCCGTTCACTGTTATGGTGCTCCTCATCAAACGGCACGCTCCTACTCACTCTATGCCATCTTCTATCGAGATCACCAGTACCGGCTCCGGCTCCCGTTCCATGTCCGCACTAGGCCCATCTAGAAGCAAAACTGGGACCGTGAGTGTGAATGTAAAGAGGGCGAGGTCGGCCCTCGGGCAAAGCAACGGCCTTGTCCAATTCGCCATCTCTCTCGGAGGCTCGATTAGTCCCTTCGTTGTCAGTACGCTGTTTACTGCGCTGAATGGGTCAACGTGGGCGAGGCAATGGAGCGTCACGTGGGCGTGGTCAGTCGCCATGGTGTGTGTTGGTGTGGTGGGGGTTAGGCTGACCAAGGGGATTCGATGAGTGTGGCCATGGGGCGTGTGCACAGATGTGTCAGCCTGAGGGGGCTTGATATGATAAAACCACCGGATTAGGAAGACCGTTGGCATGAGGTATGCAGACGGTCAATATGACACTCGTCTTTCTCGATTGACGTTTGGGTATGTACAAATTTGTGTCTGTCGACCGCTCGTCTAAGAGTGCAATCTAGTCACCACACTGTATTCGTATTCCACCTTCCATTTGGCGGGATACGTTGTAGCAACGGATTTAACATGAACATGATCACAGTGGGAAGTAAATGCCATGATAAGCAGTGACACTTTCACCAATAATCAGTGCCATTTCCACTGGAAATCAGTGAAATCCACTTTTTTTCAGTGACAATTTTGTCACTGATTGTCACTTTTCACTACTGGAAATCAGTGACATCCACACTGAAAATTAGTGTCATATGACACTGAAAATCAGTGTACTAGACACATTAGTAAAAATTCTATTCTACACTCAGCACTATATCTTTACTAGTACACTTATTATGTAGATGCTTTTGGTACACTATTTCGTACACTACTAAGTATGCAAACAATAATCAGAAAATATGCCATCAGTAGGAGTTGAACCCAGGACTTTACCTAAAAAAACAAAACCCTCTAGACACACTAACCATATTAGGCCACAAGACCTTAACATATATAAGGCATTATATATATATGACTACATCTAAGTGTTCACTATGCTTTACTACACCTCCAGGCACCCCTGGACCCACAATATGTTTGGCATACACTATGTAAACTACAAAGACATCTTAACTGACAAGTGACCACAATAATCATTACCACTGAGCACTGTG